>JAJKFI010032742.1:0-45610 GCA_029204185.1 Lerista edwardsae | reverse complement strand
TAATAATAATAATAATAATAATAATAATAATAATAATAATAATAATACTTGGATTTATATACAGCCTTTCTTAGGTCACCAGATTTCTCTAATGACTATAACGCAAGGCGGTTTACATGGGCAGACTTTATTCAGAAACCCGAAGGTTTTTACAATTTATACAGAAATGTTCTATCTTTCAAGAACTACACACATACAGATGGATCTTTCTGGATTTAGTCCTTCTTTCTGGCCACCCGTTTGTCTTCTTGCTGGCTGATAAGCGGCTTCCCTGCTCCCACCAGAGAAGCGGCTGAACTTCGGCACAACTCCCCCTCACACAAGGCAGCCGAAGCTCAGCTGTTAATCAGTCGCAATTAACGAGGTCTGCCGCTCACAGAGACTTCCGGCTGTCCCGAACTGGCGACCTTCAGATCTTCAGCTCTTATCTTCAGGCAAACGGAGGCATTAACCCTCTCGACTAAATCTTCTACCCTGATTTAGTCAGGCTGTACGTACTGCGCTGCCCCCCCCCCCAGCATGTAGGTGGCAGCCCTGCAGGGTAAGAAGGGCTGGTGTTCGGTGGGCGTCAAGAGTCCTTACACCATCCTGGAGTGGTTCCTTGGCTGTATCATTCCCCCCTCCCCATTTTTCCCTTTGGCACCTTTTCATAATTGCCCCTCGCCTGCCTCTGAGATTCCCAGCCAGCTGCCATTCTGTTCTTCCCGCACAGACCTCGAACTGCAAGCGATGTTGTATTGTGTACAGTATTCTCATGCCTTGTATGTAATTTTTTTCCTGCTAGGGGAACAGATTTTTCCGCAGTCCTATCCATAAAAAGCATGGATTACTGTTCTGCTGGCAGCATAAAAAAAAATTATCAATCAGTCGGCTATAACAGGTTTTTCCTCCCCCCTTTCCTTTTCTTCCAAAAGCCAGCTCTCAAGTCTCAGGATCCCCCTTTTTCCAAGACAGATGAATTTTGTCCACCTTACAGGAAACTTAAGTCCTCCGAGCTGGAAAAAGTCCACATTTGCCCTTCCCCCCCCTCTGCCACCTCTTTGAATTATTACATCGTCAAGTGGATATTTGCATAAACCTCTCCACGAACCCAAATTTAATATAAGTGGGTGGGGTATGAAAGGGAGGAAAAGGGACTTTGATCCAGCGAATCCAGATGGATGAATTTACAAGCTCCTTTTTTAATATTAAAAATCCTGATGTACAAAAATGCGGTTGTATTGGCAGCAAGACGATGGCGGGTTTCGGATTTGCGCCGGCTCAAAGTCCATTGTAACCCTTGAGTTCTTTCCAAAGGCTACGTCCTGGTGGAGCAGTTAAAGTGATTTCCATCCCTCCCCCCCAAAAAAAAGGCAGAATAAAAAGCTGAGTCTTGCTACAGCTGAGATTCAAGGACACACTTTTCTTGTGTGTACTGCCAGGAAATTTTTTTTTAAAAATCTGACAAAAGGTGGGGCTCTTGGTGTATGCTAAATTGCCACTGTTGGCACTTGTGATCTGGGGATTGTGCCTCTGTTTTGAGGCTCAATTAGTACTTAGGTGACTGTGGGGAGAAGTCTACAGGGACAGACGGATATAAGCTCACAAGGGGTGGACTAGATGTTCTCTTGCGGTGAATGTTGTCTAGGGTAGTGGCGTAGCCGCACATTGTATGTCAAGGAGTCCAGGGCCAGCTTTAAGCCAATGTGGCCAATGTCGTCCCATCGGGCCCCGCGATTCAGGGGGCCCCACACCAGCAGGGTGAGCATCTTGCCTGTGGCTGCAGCTGGGATCTCGATGGGCTGCAAGTCAGTGGGGCGAGCAGAGCAGCTTGACCTGGGTCTCTCCCACCCTGCCTCTGCCTCTGAACAGCCCAAGATGGGCCACCTGGAAGCAGTTGGTGGTGATGTGATGATATCACCACCAACTACTTCCACGTGCCATGCTTTGCACATGGCACGAACAGCACTCTTCTTGGTGAGTGGGGGGCCCTGTAGGGAGAGTTGGGGGCCCCCTCAGGAATGCCCCACATTGGGCCCCACCGCTGCTAGAGCCAGCCCTGAAGGAGCCACATGTGGTTTGCTAGTCGCAGTTTGGCCACCGCTGTAGACCAGTGTTATTCAAACTGTGGCTTGGGACCCACTTGGTGGGTCGCGGAAAGCAGGGAGCAGCCATCTTGGAAACTGCAGACCTTCCTCTTGTTATATTCCTTTTGTGTTAACAGCTTGAATTTTCAAGTGAAGGTTTTTTAAAAATTTTCTTTTTAGTTCAGTGCTTTTACCTCATCTCTTGTCTTATTTTGCTTTCTGTTGCGGATGTTCCATGGTTGTACAATTGCTGCCAACCAAGAATGCCAATTTGCATTTCAGGAGTGTCATTTTATGATGTCACAATGACGGCATTTCCTGCTTGATGACGGCACTTCCTGCCACGGCATCACTTCCAGGTTAATGATACCACTTCTGGTGGGTCCCGACACGAGTGCCATTCCAAAAAGTGGGTCCCAGTCTAAAACGTTTGAATACGACTGCTGTAGACAATACTAAGCGGAACAGATGAGTGGTCTGACTCGGGAATAGTAGCATAGCTTGAAGGGGTGGGGGCTAGGGAGGTCTGCCCTTGTGGCACTCCAAGAATTTTCTGGGCTCTCCAAGCGGGGAAATACAGTATACTATATCCATTCATCTCCACTGTAAGATATATTCAGTACATCTTGCAGATTCACTAAGGGAAGCAGGTAAGATTCAAAGCAGGGAAATGCTGATTCACTGCTCCGTCTCCCAGCCGCTATGGTGCACCAGACTGTGCCCCACCACCTCCTTTTCTAAACCTGGGGGAAGACTTTCCAAAACACACACAGCTCGAGCCGTTTCCTCTAGTCTGCCTTGGAGAGTGACCGGAGACTGAAGTGGCAGGCCAAACTCTTGGCTTGGTGTTGATTAGAAAGAAAAGCCTGGTTGTAAAAAATAAATGAGCTGGGTCCACTATTTCCCCCCTCTTTCCCCCACTTTTTCTTCTTTCTGCCCAGGAGAAAACAGAACATAACCTGCTAATAAATCTGTTTTATGACACACATGAGAAAGGGTGGAGAAGCTCCCTTTATTTAATCTTCCCAGAAATGCAGATGACCTAAGAGGGGAGAATCTGGAACGCTTCTTCAAGGCAGCACACAGTTCAATCGTGCTTTCCTTAGTTGCATTCAGTTCGACAACACCTGGTCTCCCTTAGCCTTGGCTTGCTGCGACTCTGTATAGGAGGAGAAAGAGGCAGTATCTCCTGTAGGAATACACTGCAGTGGCTTGAGGAACAGGTGTCAAATGTGGTTCTGCAAACAGGGGTGAGTCTGGGATAAGAGACATAGGCAGTGGCGTACCTAGGAGGGTTGGGGACCACATTCCTGTGGGTGCCAGGCGGGGAGGTGCAGACCCTCCCACCCTCGATTGTGCCCCCATTGCCACTCTGCTGTGGGGGCTGCCATCCTTTTTTTTAAGTGCAGGAGGAGGAGAGGAGCCCCCAGAAGATCTTCAGAGAATCAGTGAAGGCACACATGGTGTCCCGACCCCTCACCTTCTGAGACCTTCTGAAGGCAACAGAACCATCACTTCTGGTTTTTGCCCGAAACCAGAAGTGACTATTTTCCAGAAGTGAAAACCATCATTTTAAAAAGCATCTACAGTACGTAGTAGCCTGTTAAAAGTGCAGATCTGTAACATAAGAACATCAGAAGAGCCCTGCTGGATCAGGCCAAAAGCCCATCTAGTCCAGCTTCCTGTATCTCACAGCGGCCCACCAGGTGCCCCAGGGAGGCATGAGACAACAAGATGCTTGCATCCTGTTGCCACTCCTGTTGCCTGGATGCATCCTGTTGCATCCTGTTGCAGGTGAACATGCGCAACTCTGGTACTCTGACGTAGCCCACCACCAATGTAAGGTTGCACAATCCATCATTGCCTATAGCCCACGATCGACCTTTCTTCCAGAAATCCGTCCGATCCCCTCTTAAAGGCATCCAGACCAGATGCCATCACCACCTCCTGTGGCAAAGAGTTCCACAGATAAACTACCCTCTGGGTAAAAAAGTACTTCCTTTTATCTGTTTTAACTCTCCCAACCCTCAGTTTTAGCGGATGCCCCCTGGTTCTGGTGTTTTGAGAGAGGGAAAAGAACATCCCTCTCTTACACTTCAGCAGATGCAGTCACATGCCATGGTAGTATCAAGTCTCGTAATTAAAAATAAAAATACGCATGGGGACCCATCTGAAATGGACTTGTGACCCACCTAGTGGGTCCTGACCCACCGTTTGAGAAACACTGCTATAAGGCATGGAAATTGAACAGGGTCGATGAGACAAGATGGTCTAGGGCAATGATGGCAAACCTTTTGGGCTCAGTGTGTCAATACTTAAGCATTTTCCTAATATGACTCTGCTGGTGTGTCTATCTCCCTCCCAAACAAAGGAGAAACAATTCTTTTATATTAATGTATTTAAACAAAAATACAGGCCAATCGCGTGTAGTGCTATGTATTATATTATGAAACACCAAATAATTACAAAAATGAAAAATGAGTAAAACAAGCTCAGTTATTGTCAGATAGTGGTGATTGCTGGTGTGTCACCCCAAATGTTGCGGTGTGTCACTTTTGACACGCGTGTCATAGGTTCGCCATCACTGGTCTAGGACAGGGATGACAAACCTATGGCACGCGTGTTAAAAGTGAAACGCCATGACATTTGGGGTGACACTCCAGCATTTGCCAACACCCAACAAAACTGGGTTTGTTTTTTGTAAAATTTGATAAATTTTTTGGTAATGATTTGGTGTTCCTTTATGTAATGCGTAACCCCAAGCACGATTGGACTGTATTTTATTTTATTTTTTTAAAAAAGCGAATATGTAAATAATTGTTTCTCTTTTGTTGGGGGTGGGAAGTGACACGCCAGCAAAGTCAAGCCAAGGATTTTTGACACGGCAAATCATAAAGGTTCCCCATCACTGGTCTAGGAAATGCCACAATAGTTTGCAATCCAAAAATAGCATGTAATTCTCTTAACTCAGAGTCTGGGTGCTCCTTGTGAGTTTCAGCTCCATCAATGGGTCACTTTTAGAGGTTGTGGCATTTCCTAGCCTGGCCGTTTCACAAGGAAAGGCTGGAAAGACGTCCGTTCGGGATGCAGTAGGCATCCTGGCTTAGGGCAGGAAGGGAAATTGGACCAGATTTCCTGTGGCTTCTCGCCCCCCCCCCCCGTATTTCGGAGCATCAGGATGTGTAACGTTTCCCATTACTCTGTTTTAGCTAATGTGTAGACAGTTATGACGGAGCACTATGGAAATGAATTAAGTTTGTTCTCGCTTACTGAATGGTCCACTTCTAAGCCTGTCTATGCTGAAGTTTCTCTATGTTCAGTGGGACGTCTTAGTTTAGCCGGTTGTCAAGCAAAGGTTGGATGGCTACCTGTCACCAGTGCTGTCATATATAGTTGCATGCGCACTTCGATTCTAAGTGTGCATACTGTTGTAGCCATAGGCGCCATCTGGGGGGCTCTGGTTTTTTCAGCCCCCACATTAACGCCACCCCCCTTGGTATCCAGCACCCACACCCAATCCGCTCCAAAGCACCCACAGCTAACGTGCATGGTCTTTGGGAGACAGACTAGTGAAGCGTGCGACGCCATTTTGACTCCTGGCATGTGCGCATGATGTCTGCTCTCCTGACTGGGGGAGCTCCGGAGCCCAGGTCTACCTGCTATATTTATAATGGGTAGACCATTGTAAGTATAGCGGGTAGCCCTGAACTCTGGAGCCCAGGTCTACCCATTATAAGTCTAGATGGTGGTTGACCTGAGCTCCGGAGCCCAGGTCTACCCATTATAAGTATAGACGGTGGTCTACCCGTTATAAGTATAGACGGTGGTAGACCTGGGCTCCAGAGGGCGTGGCCACGTCAATGTTGGGGTGGTGGTGGCCACGTCAACGTTGGGGGCGTGGCCAACGGACACCCTGTCATAAATGGGCACCCACGTTTTTGAAAGGAAGTCGGCGCCACTGGTTGTAGCAAATTCAAGCCAACATACTTGGGGCTTGTTTCAGTTGGGCCTGGACACTGAGGATAGAGCTTGCACTGCGAACACAGAACTCACAGCCCGATCCTAAGCAGCGCCGGCCTAGCAAGGCCAGCGCAGCAGGGCTGTTTCCTAAGCCCAGTAGGAGGCAGCAGCAGCAGCAGCGCAGTGCAGGGCAAGGGGAGGCTTTCCCCTTGTACCCGGGTAAGCCCCAGCCAGCCCTATGGGGCTGCTCGGATCTGTGCCTGCTGATTTGCAGGCGCAGGTGAACATGCACAGCAGCAGCCCGTTGGTGCTGCCCTTGCCAGGGACGGGCGTTAGGATTTGGCACTACGGCTGTTGGCCGACACCACCCACTGTGCAGCCCCGTCATGCCCCCGGCATGCTCCTGGAATGTCCTCTGTGACGGCCTGCGCTGACTGAGCACCACTGGCACTCGACTGGCGCATGATGGGCGCAGCAGCGGCCGAGCACTGGTGCTGTTGCTTGCGCCGGTCCAGCGCCCGATTTGCTGGTGCAGCACGTTGGCAACAGCGCCAGATCGGCGTGAGAGCGCAGCGCTGGCCCAGCGCAGGTACAGGATTGCGCTCTCCATGTAGGAATGTGGTGAGGGGCTGTAACTCGGTGGTAGAAGTTCCCATTCCTTGGCATCTCTGGGTAGGTAGGGAAAATGCCCCTGGAGAGTTGAGAGCCGCCAACAGTGGACGGCACCGGGCAAGATGCTGCGTGCCTCTGGGAGAATCAGTGGCTAGGAGAATCCCCTGGAACCCACTTACACGGCATCTGCAGATTTGACTCGCCACGAGTGCTGTGGCTACCGCAGAAAAGCCAGTTTGGTCGTTAAACCGGAAGCGGCTGTGGATTTGTGCATCCTTTGGGTGTTCTGGAACGGATTCCCCACAAATAAAAAGAGCAGACTGCAGAGACTAATCTGTCACTGAGTCGTCGTCCCCCCCCGCTAGTTCTCTCCCCCCCCCAATAGACACCCTGCCCCTGGGCCTAGGAATGTGCCTTTGCCAAGTGATCTTGTTGTTCCGGCTTAAGATCTTAAGCCAAAGGCTTACCGCCTGTGTGTTTCTCGAGGCTGTCCTTGTAGATACTTCAAGCGATGCCTTTTACGACGGAGGGGCTTGAGGGGGGAGCGATCTACTTGCCAGCTCAGCTTTTCCATTCCCGGCGTTGAACTTGTGTAGAACAAATCCTCAGCAGTTAAGTGAATTCTGGCCAAAGGCTGACATGGGATACATTTTCAGCCCTTCAGCTCTTCTTTGAAAGACCTGGGGAATTGTTAAAAAAAAAAAAAAAAAAAGAGCACTGAAAGCAGAATCCAGTATGGATATTTTTGTAGTATCAATTTACTCATTTCTGGCTTGGGTGTGGGTTTAAAATCTGAGCCACAACCACCCCAAGATATATGTCGGAGTGTGCTCCATAAGGGGTGCAGGAGGAGGAGGAATTTTTTTAAAAAAAATTTCAGGAGTGTGATAGATCTTGGTTGTTTACACGCATGCTGACAAGATGGTGCCATTGATCTCCTAAAGAATTGGGTTGGTGTAATGGTTCTGGGGTTGGGCTTCAGCCTGAAGATGCAGGTTCAAATCTTCGCTCAGCCATGAAGCTTTCTGGGTGCTCTTGGGCCACCTCTCAGCCTCACCTGCCTCACAGGGTTGTTGTGAGGACACAAGGAGGGAAAGAACTGAATTCTCACTTAGGGCACAATCCTAACTTGGAGTCAGGATGGCACAGTTAGGCCAGCAAAGTTTGGCTGGCACAACAGACACAGTAAAATATTCTGGACCACTCTCAGAGTCAGAGGAGCAAGCTCTCAGACGTGCGCCATCCTCCCTGACTCCGAGAGTGGTCCAAACGCCACTCCCTTGTGTCTGGCATTCTGAGGTAAATTTCTGAGGTAAAATTCTGAGGTAAATATGAGGTAAATAAAGCAAAGTTTGGCCAGCACAAAGGACACCGTAAAGTATGCTTGGACCACTTTCGGAGTCAGAGAGGCCACCACACAGATGTGTGCCATCCTCCCTGACTTAAAGAGTGGTCCAAACATACTGTACAGTGTTCCTTGTGCTGGCCAAACTTTGCTAGTCTAATTGTGCCTGCCTACCTCCAGGTTCACCTGCCAACCTAGCAGTTCAAAAGCACCTAAAAATGCGAGTAGATAAATAGGGACCACTTTGGTGGGAAGGTAACGACGTTCCATGCGCTACGGCGTATAGTCATGCTGGCCACATGAACACGGAAGCTTGTCCACGGAAGCTTGTTATTTAGAGCACAATCCTAAACTGAGTTAGGCCGGCATAAGCTAAGTCAGCAAAGTTTGGCCAACACAAAGGCCACCATAAAGCATGTTTAGACCACTCTCTGAGTCAGAGAGGCCAATACACAGACGTGCGCCATCCTCCCTGACTCCGAGGGTAGTCCAAACATGCTTTATGGTGGCCCTTGTGCCGGCCAAACTTTGCTGGTTTAGTTTATGCTGGCCTAACTCCAGTTTAAGATTGCGCTCTGAGATGTATTGCTCCACACTTGACTTGTATATTTTGAATTCAGTTTGGTGTTGTGTAGTTTGTTAAGTTTGGTGGTTTGAATTTGGTGTTTTGTAGTGGTGAGTTTGTTGTTTTATTCAAAATAAAAGTTTATTTAACAACAGAAATTTGAAAAAGGAAAGCCAAAGACGGTTCTTGTTTCTGCCTTGATGCGATATGACTGTAGGGGACTTTGTCTTCACGGGCTTAAATCCATCCTTCTAATTGCCTTCCCCATTTTTGCTTCTTGTAAGGAATGCTTCCTTCTCGTAGGGCTGTCAAGGGCAGTTTTGTGGATTTGAAGTTCAGAACTGCAGACGTCACAGTAACGTGGCTGGGGATGGGAATATTTCATGTTTTCTCTGGTATCTGTTCTTAGCCGAAGAAATTGGAGAAGCCCCCTACTTCTCTGCGTCACAATTGAAGGAGTTGCTGGCTTCCTTTTCCAGTTTGGGGGAAGCCAGTTTTTCCAGCCAGGACTAGACTTCCTTGGGCGCTCTCCATCCTCCCAAACACAGCCGTCGGAAACGTCTCTCGCATTCGTAACAGGCGCGTTTACTCGATGGCATGAGTCATGTTCCTGGCCTGATCCTTGAGCTTCTATCTGCCATATTGATTTATTCTGCAAGAGCTTGTCTTGCTGTGTTCCAACAGACCCGACAGGGTCTGTTTTGTTTTTTGAGCCAAGCAATTGCCAGAAAAGATAAACGATGTCTGACATTTGCAGAACAAGCATGGCAAAGGGTGCGCTCTCCGAGTAGGCAGATGGGTAAATATATAAATGCATCCCATTCAGAGAGTTGGTTGCAAGAAACCCTGGGCAGGGGCAGATCAATCAATCAATCAATCAATCAATCAATCAATCAATCAATCAATCAATCAGTATTCATATACTGCTTTTCAGCACAAGTTCACAAAGCGGTTTACATTTTACAGGCTAATAATAATAAAGTTAAATAGCTCCCTGTCCCAAAAGGGTTCACAATGTAAAGTTGAACCCTAAAATGCTAGTTGAACACTAGCAAATTCCATAGTTTTTACCCTGCTTTTCTCTCCATATGGGGAACCAAAGCGGCTTACAAAAGTTGATATTTTCTGTTTTTTTTTAAAATAAAAAGTCATAAAACCACAATTAAAACAATTGCAGTAAAACACAAGAGCAGAGCAACAGCAGACACTTTATAACAGTGTTATTCAAACTGTGGGTCAGGACCCACTTGATGTGTCACAACCTGATGTCAGGTGGGTTGCGGAAAGCTGGGAGCAGCCATCTTGGAAACTGCAGACCTTCCTCTTGTTATATTCCTTTTGTGAGTGTCCACAGTTCGAATTTTCAAGTGAGGGATGTTTTTTTTTTAAGTTGTTTTTAGTTTAGTGCTTTTACATCCTATTTTGTCCTCATCTTGCTTTCTGCCAGGGATGTTTCACGGTTGTACAATTGCTGCAGTCCAAGAATGCCAATCTGCATGCCAGGAGTGTCACTTGATTACGTTACAATGACAGCACTTCCTGCTTCATGATGTCACTTCCTGCCACGATATCACTTCCAGGTTAATGACATCACTTCTGGTGGGTCCCGACATGAGTGCCATTCTAAAAAGTGGGTCTAAATAGTTTGAATACCACTGCTTTATAAGAAAGGGAAGAACCTGTAAAATACAGACTTCCTTGTTAAAAGGTTGAGAACTCAGAAGGAGTTTCTGAAAAGCTGGCCCTGCCGGAAAGCCTCTGAACAGAAGCAGTTCATAAATTGAGAGGGAGGGAGTTCCATTGTATTGGTGCCACTACTGAGAAGGCCCTGTTCCTTGCCAGTGGCCCTCCCACCCAGTGATGTCATGCAGGAGGTACGCGGGGGTACGCGAGTACCGGTTTCTAGGATTACAGCTGGCCCCGCCCATTCGCCCGCCCACTCGTCGACTCCGCCCTCTGCAACGTTTGAATTTCCTGCATGTTTGAGTTGCCTGCATGTTCTCAGAGCCAGGCAGGCAGGCAGGCAGCGAGCAGAGCCTTTCCTTTCCTTGCCACTGAAAAATGAGTTGCTCTGGGGTTTTAACATGATGCCAGGCCTCCTTAGCATGTTCTGGGGGTGCTGTGGAATACTGTTGCAACTGTTGGGTCAGTTTAAAATCATCTGAGGCCTCAAAAAGGGCTTTTTTCATGTCCCTTCCTGCCACGACCTCACTTCCGGCTTATGATGTCACTTCCGGTGGGCGGGTCCCGACACGTGCCAGTCAAAAGTGAGTACCTGTTCTTAAATCATTTAGATCACACCACTGCTCCCACCTCCTTAGGTGACGGTACTTGTAAGAGGGCCTTCTCTGTTGAATGGAGGGGACAAATCTGATTATGCAGAAGTAGGCGGTACCTCAAATAGCCTTGTCTCAGGCCGCAGAGGGCTTCAAAAGCAGCACTTTGGATGGGGCCTGCCAACAAATTGGCAGCCGGTGCAGCTGCCGGAGCAGGGGCCCAACCGACAGAGCCGTAACGTCCTGCCCCCGCACCTGGGGCCGTGACGTCACAACGTCGTCACATCATTTCTGGTCCTCCCCGGAAAAGGGGGGCAGCCATGCAGCCAGTGCTGCCGCCCCCTCCCCCAGGGGCGCCGCCAAGATGAATGTGTTTGTGCCGCAAAGGCAGTCTGTTCCGGGCTCCCCCCGGAGGAGGGGACAGCCCCGTTCGCAGCATTAATCCTTCCTGGACTGGATCACTTCCATCATCTCCATAACTAGAGCGGAGCCCGGGGGCAGCTTGTGCCCCCTCTCCGGCCCCGCCCTATTTACTGCTCTGCCGACTGAGTTGAACCGCCTGTCTTGAGCGATCACATGGTCTGCCGCGTTCTGCGCTAAGGAGCCAGGTATTCCCGAGCAGACAAGATGTATCAGGGGCACGTTTTTTTGGGGGGGGGGAGACCGCCCTTGCTCTCACCTAGTTCACAGTAGCTGGTGTGGGCGAAAGACGGGATTAGTACAGATTTAATGAGGTTACGGGCTGGAATGGGTAGGCTTGTACAAACCCATGGCTGTTCGGTTGATCCCCGAAAATCCCAAGACTCATTAGAGGGCGGATGTGGGTGAAAAATGGATTAGTTCGTGTGTTTGGCTGTGCGTTGCATCAGCTCCTTAAATCCACTGTAATTAGCAATTATTAAAATTAGTTGAGAAGTTAATTGGGATTCTCCCTGTAGGGATGCAGAGCTCAGCACGGAGGCTTGGCTCCATGTGGTGGGTTCAGCGAAAGGAGACTTTCTCTAAGAGCTAAATGGCTGCAAGCTTAGGCTAGGAAGGAAGGCCATTGGGGAACCACAGGAAGGTATCTTTGACTGGGGCCAGAGACCAGTGGTCCCTTGAGTTCAATACTGCCAGCACTGATCGGCAGCGGCTTGGCCAGGATTAGATCAGGAATCTTTCTCTGGGGAGTCTGCCAGGAGCTGAACCTCTGCACGGCCCATCAGGGCACTGCTGTTGAGCAGAGGTGCCCCTCCTGTCCTGAATTTGCTATGCCAGCAGCCAAAGGAGGAGGAAATGAGCGAGTTGAATAGATTGGACCATTTGACGTGACTGGTGGGAGCTACGGGTTTTGAATATTCCCCGGTGTGAAACTAATCCAGCTGCCCCTTGCAGGAAGAAAGCTAGCAGAGCAGGAAGAGATAGGAAGAGCAGGAAGAGACTTTCTTCCTGCTGTGCTAGCCATCTTCTGGCAGTGAGCTTTGAACACAGGGGGGGATTTTAAAATGTCACACATGCCCCTGTCTGCAGTTATGAAGTAGTCAGTCCACTCGATCCTGTGCTTTACTCCGCTGCCTGTATAGAGCTTGGTTTATGTTATCCGCTTATAGTGTGTAATGGTATTATTCAAACTGTGTGTCGGGACCCACTTGGTGGGTCGTGACCTGACATCAGGTGGGTTGCGGAAAGCTGGGAGCAGCCATCTTGGAAACTACAAACCTTACTCTTGTTACATTCCATTTGTAAGTGTTGAAAATCTAACTATTAACACTTACAAAAGGAATGCAACAAGAGTAAGGTTTGTAGTTTCCAAGTATGGGGGTTTCTTTTTTAAAATTGTTTTTAGTTCAGTGCTTTTACATCATGTTTTGTCCTCATCTTGCTTTCTGTCAGGGATGTTTCCTGGTTGTACAATTTGCTGCAGTCCAAGAATGCCAATTTGCATTTCAGGAGTGTCATTTTATGATGTTACGATGACATCACTTCCTGCTTGATGATGTCACTTCCTGCTACGACCTCACACGCAGGTTAATGACATCACTTCTTGTGGGTCCCGACACAAGTGCCATTCTAAAAAATGGGTCCCAGTCTTAAAGTTTGAATACCACTGGTGTATACCAGTGATGTCATGCAGGGGGTACGCGGGGGTACGTGAGTACCGGTTTCTAGGATTACAGCTGGCCCCGCCCATTCACCCGCCCACTCATCGACTCTGCCCTCTGCAACGTTTGAATTTCCTGCATGTTTGAGTTGCCTGCATGTTCTCAGAGCCAGGCAGGCAGGCAGGCAGCGAGCGGAGCCTTTCCTTGCCACTGAAAAATGAGTTGCTCTGGGGTTTTAACATGATGCCAGGCCTCCTTCACATGTTCTGGGGGTGCTGTGGAATACTGTTGCAACTGTTGGGTCAGTTTAAAATCATCTGAGGCCTCAAAAAGGGCTTTTTTCATGTCCCTTCCTGCCACAACCTCACTTCTGGCTTATGACGTCACTTCCGGTGGGCGGGTCCCGACACGTGCCAATCAAAAGTGAGTACCTGTTCTTAAATCATTTAGATGACACCACTGGTGTATACTGTTACCCTGTTGACGTTCTTTAGCATGACTCGTATCCGATAAGGTGCTGGGCCCATAGGCCCTTGGCTCAAAAAAAAATGTGATGAGGAGGAATTCTCTAAGGGTGCATGGAGTGCTCGCATGTGTGCGGAGGTAGAAGTAAATTGATGCGACCTCGCAATAATGTTCAGCGCATGCATGTATGTTCCCACCAGCCTGGTTTTCAGAGTGCATGACACAGCTACCTTGCTGAAGTGAAGCACATCTGGGGCTGGTTAATGCCTGGATGGGGAACCACCTGAGAACCTCCCTGGAACAGCATAATCCTGTCCATGGGTAAGTCAGAAGTCCCACTGTGTTGATTGGGGCTTACTTCCAGGGATATTTGTGTGTAGGGTTGCAGCCTAAGCCTTCCTGAGTTCCTTGATGAAAGTCCCTTGATGTCCCTTGATGAATCTCAATGGAGATCTTCAAGCACCTGCTGGAGATTCTGCAGGACTTCCTGCTACAGGCAGGGGTGGGGGTTGGACTAGATGACCTTGTAGGCATTTCCAACTCTATGATTCTATGAAAGCCAGACTATAAATGTAGTAACATATTGTTGTTCAATTGCCAAGTCATATCTGACTCTTCGCAACCCCCTGGACCCCAGCACGCCAGGCCTCCCTGTCCTCCACTAGCTTCCGGAGTTCGCCCAATTTCATGTTCGTTGCTTCGGTGACACTGTCTAACCATCTCCTCCTCTGCCGCCCCCTTCTCCTTCTGCCTTCCATCTTTCCCAGCACGAGGCTCTTTTCTAAAGAGTCCTCTCTTCTCATGAGGTGGCCAAAGTATTGGAGCTTCAACTTCAGTATTTGTCCTTGCAGGGAGCAATCAGGCTTGACTTCCTGGAGAATTGCCCGATTGGATCTCCTTGCAGTCCAGGGGACTCTCAAGAGTCTTCTCCAACACCATAATTCAAAAGCATCTATTCTTCGGCGCTCCGCCTTCCCTATGGTCCAGCTCTCAGCCATACATGACTACTGGGGAAACCATCGCTTTGACTAGGCGGACCTTTGCTGGCAGGGCGATGTCTCGGCTTTTTGTTAAGTTGGCTTTGTAACGTGTAGTCGACCCCTAAGCCTGAGGTGGACGGGGGATGCATGCAAAGCCCATGCTCTGCCATAGAGCTCTGGCTTCTTGGAATGTCCCTGGCTGGTCCTCGTTGGGCAGAGGATGCTGGACTCGGTGCATCTGTGGCCTGATGCTGTGGGGCTCTGCGGACTCTCCTTGAGCCAAGCTGACGTTGCGAAAAAGCAGGTGGACGTGCTCTTCCTCCAAGCAACAGTCGGCATGTAGCTGCACAGCCTTCCGAAAGGTTTCCAACTCCACACGCATCCGTCTTCCAGCAGATCGCAGCCTCCAGGCATGATCTGGGCCCATGTGGGATATTGAAGAGAAAAGTCTTGTTTTCTGATAATTGCTTTTAATATAATTTTAATGTGTCATCCGTCTGATCGTGCTGCTGATTTTTATGCACGCTGCTTCCCACCCAGCCACCCCCCCTCCTGCACCCTCCTCCAACCTCGTAGCAATTTTGGGACTCCTCGTGCGTTCAGGGGGAAAAAACCAAGAGAGCAGTGATTGCCGTAGAACATGCCAAGAGCTTCAAACAATGGATCTGATGTTGTGCCCCTTTGGTGAAACAGTCAAGGTCCCACATCTTCGGGGATGTTTAGTTTTTTTTTCCTTTTTGATTTTATTTGTATGCCCCCCCAAAGCCATAACAAATCCGAAAGCTCAGAGAGATCACAGAGGCCTGGGTTCAAGTGGGTCCTCGGCACTGCTTAACAGAGAGACCTGTAATAAGATCGGCATTCCGTTCCGGCCCTCCCCCCCAGGGTATTGCAAATGTAGCAGAACCAGCAATAAGACTGAAAAATTTCAGTCGTGAAAACCCAGCCAAGTTTCATAAAGATTTTACAGTGGTGGCTTCGATGAAGGCAATTAACCATAAACTATGCGTTTAATGTACAAAATATCCAATTTACTCGAAAAGGAGTGGCACGGCCAAATTTGAAGCCTGTGCCAATAAGTCTAGGAGTTTAGGTTCCTTGCATTTGTTTGCTTAAAGGTAGGAGAAAACGGCTTTATTTATTTTTTTTGCAGTCTCGTGGTTTCCAAAGGTAGAAGTGCAAAAAGGGGTGTTGTGTGTTTGTATTCAAAATGTACGTTATGAACATAAGAAGTGCCCTTCTGGATCAGGCCAAAGGCCCACCTAGTCCAGCTTCCTGTAGGCATCTGGTGGGCCTCACAGTAGCCCACCAGATGCCTCAAGGAGCACATGAGACAACAAGATGCCTTTATCCTTCCATTATCGTACATGATAATCCTTTTAAAAGTGTACTAGGTAGGTGATATAGGTATAGTGTCAGCAGGTGAAGCAGGTGAAGTGTCAGCAGGTGAAGCCATTTAATGTACTCTCCCCATTAAATAAAAACCAAAAACAATGGTGTTTTTTTTTGCTTGCAGATTTCAGCTTTTTTTATTACAAAAATGAGAAAGTGGTGTTATGAGTTTTTATTTTGCTATCGCCTTTTTCTCCCACCTCTAGCTAATAGAAGACAGCTTGTAACTTGTGATGGACCTGTCCTCCATCAATCTATCCAATCCCCCTTTTAAAGGCATCCAGGCCAGAAGCCATCACTATATCCTGTGGCAAGACGTTCCCCGGATTAATTACAAAAATATTTTCTTTTCTGTTCTAACTCTCCTGCCACTCAAATTTAGTAGATGTCCCCTGGTTCTGGTGTCGAGTAAAGGGAAAAAAACATCCCTCTACCCATTTTAAGCAAGGGATGTGGTGGCGCAGTGGGTTAATCTGCTGCTGCTGGGCTTTCTGACCAGAAGGTTGGGAGTTCAAGACTGCGCAACGGAGTGAGTTTCCGTTGCTTGTCCCAGCTCCTGCCAACCTAGCAGTTTGAAAGCACCTAAATGCAAGTAGATAAATAGGTACCACTTTGGTGGGAAGGTCACGGTGTTCCGTGCGCTACAGCGTAGAGTCATGCCGGACATGACCACGGAAGCTTGTCCTCGGACAAAACGCTGGCTCTGCAGGCTTTGAAATGGAGATGAGCACCGCCCCCTACAGTCGGTCATGACTAGACCATTCGGTCATGGGGAAACCTTTAATGGGGATCCATCTTAAACATGCATCAATGGTATGGGCAATTGTGCACATGGCAATGTGTGGGCAGTAGTAAACAGAAATGTCTTGTGGGCCACATGTAGAATTCTGATGGGCCCTATGTGGCTAGTAGGCCACAAGTTGCCACCACTGATTTTCATAATTTTAAGAGTCTTTTTCAGGAAAATGGCTACCCATGGTTTTTGTTGCTGTAAGTGATGTCGGAGAGCATTTATTTTTTTTAACAGTGTAGTCATAAACTCTCACATGCTCTTACATTTTTGAAACTGTCTCAAAATTATTTTTAAAAAATTATTGGGAACATAATAATGCTCATAATCCAGAAACAAATGTTATGGCATTTTCCACATATATTCTTGGTAGATTTATGTGGGGGGGGGGAAAAAAAAACCCACCCCTAACCTCATCCACGAAGAATGTACTGTATTAGCAGATCTAATATACTTGGCAGAATATGCCCCCATCAGCTCTGTTCATGAAGACTTTCGCACATCACTGAGGCTTGTGAGAAGGCTGTGGTTAGCCGGTGTGTATATTTGTGGCTCGTGTTGTAATGTTTGAGTGTATTGAAAAATCAGCCGCAGTTTATTTATAAAGGGCTCTCCCTCCCCAGCTGGTGAATCTGTTTTATTTCATATAGCTGCATTTTTGTATAAGTAAGAATCTCTTTTTGTGCTGTTTTTGACTCGGCAGCTTCTGGCACCCAACCTGGGGGTGCTAAATGCGCCCTTTCTCAAGTAGTGCGCTAGTATGCATGGAACTTTGGGTTTGAAAGTTGAGAAGAGGAAGTGGAAGAGAGGAGAGTGCTAGGCTAGAGTGTCTCTCTCTCTCTCTCTCTCTCTCCACTACTCGTATAACCCGCTACCTGAGGCTACAGTCTCAGTCCATCTTTTGGGTAGTCTAGCCCTGGAGTGTGCTCAATCCTGCTGGCTTAAATGATCTGACGTTCTCCTAGCTGCAGGCTGATGGTGTTTTCTTCCAGGTATTTTGACAAAGCATCTCTTGCCCAACATTTCCTCTTAACCAGTTTTTTTTTCAAAGTCCTTTTAGCATATTTGACACCAACTTCAGAGTCATCTCTTCCAGTGACCCGAGTCTGATTTATATGAGATGGGGAAATCTTACAAGACAAAACTTCTACAGATGTAGCAACCAGAAATTTTATATTTTATTTTATACATACTAAGCCAAAAAAACAAAAACAAACATGCAGTCTTTCAGTCCACAAAGGTTTTCTGCAGAAAAGGCGGGGGTCTTATCTCGGGTTGCATGGTAAATGGAGCATATTTACAAGAGCAAAACCACCTTCCATTGTATTCTGCCGTAGTTTCCCTGAGGACAGTCTATTCCAACGGTATTCAAACTTTTTAGACCAGGACCCACTTTTTAGAATGGCACTCATGTCGGGACCCACTGGAAGTGATGTCATTAATCTGGAAGTGATGTTGTGGCAGGAAGTGACATGATCAAGCAGGAAGTGCTGTCATTGTAACGTAATAAAATGACACTCCTGAGATGTAAACTGGCATTCTTGGACTGCAGCAATTGTACAACCATGAAGTACCCCTGACAGAAAGCAAGATGAGGACAACATATGCTGTAAAAGCACTGAAAGAAAAACAGAATTTAAAAAAAAACCCTCACTTGAAAATTCAAACTCTGAACACTCACAAAAGGAATATAACAAGGGTAAGGCCTGCAGTTTCCACGATGGCTGCTTCCAGCTTTCTGTGACCCACCTGACATCAGGTCATGGCCCATCAAGTGGGTCCCGGCCCACAGTTTGTATAACAGTGGTCTATTCCAAAGCAGGTCTGGCAGAAACTCTCTAATCTCTAAACGTTATTTTGCATGAAATAAAAGTGTGTGTGCATTTTGTGTGTGATTTCCCACTACCCAAAGAACAACACAAAGGTCAGTCGTTTTGCTTTGCTCTCCTGTCACATGGCGTGGGTGTGTACAGGAATGCATCCCTGGAATTCTTCTGTGGGAATCTGCATCTTTTGAAGCCCATGCTAAAATTACTGCCTCCTCATCCAGGGGCGGATACTGCTAGAAAATTCAATGAAATCGAAGGTCGCTGGTCTGGCTGGCGTTGAAAGATACCTGGCTATGATACTATTTCTGATTTAATAATGCGAATGAGAGGCTAGCCCTTTGTAATAATTAGGACTAATTACTGAAGAGGTGTTGACAGATGGGCTAAGAGGAAACAAACTGCCTTTATCCACGGGCTTAGAGTCAGATTACGAGGCTTGTGTTATCTGTTTCTCGGAAAGTTGAAGCTTCAATCATTCACTAAGTCTTCAAAGGCGAAAGGGATTCTCACAATATGCAGGATTTGGGACGAAGCTATGAAATAAGTCTTTGATTTGGAGGGGGGAAAATGGCTAAATTAATCCCCCCTTTCCGTAAATTGTCATGGTGTTGTTGTTTTTTCTTTCAAAGTTTGAATTACAGACGGAGGATCTGATTGGAGTGCTTGGAACAAAGTCAATGCGCGTTGTCGTTGACTTGGTCCGATGGCGGCTCTGGGTGGTTTGTGGATTAATCCTGGGCGGACTCCTTCCTGTCCTGGTTACAATTCTCTGCTCTCTAGCTCTGCCCACTACCCTCTTGGAAAGTGACGTGGTTTCAGAACTTTGACTCTTCTTTCAGCAAGGGCAGAGTGGGGTGCTGACAGCCCCCCAAAGACAGTAATTTGTGTGGAAGAAGGAAGGTATGTTCCAAAAAATAACCGTGAATGCTTGCCACACAATGAACTAGTTAGGGAAGAAAAACCATCATGATTCAAATACAGGGACAAGTCTGAGCTGGGGAAGTCCAGTATAATATCTATCTGGATCATAAGAATAATCTGGCATTATTATAACAAAGGCACAATGGATCTCTTTAATTAAATAACCTCTGAAGGCTTCCCTACCCTATTAGAAGAAAACTTAGACATTTTTCTGTATATAAGAACCAATACAGCTATTGCAATTACCTTGTCATTTCTTATCGTATTATTCTGTCTCCTCCTTCCCACCTTGGGGATCCAGACCATGGATTCCAGTGTGGGTTGACTTGCAACTGATTGTGTTTGATTCATGTGGAATCTTCCGGAGCCATTTCTGCAGCTACCAGAAGGACTGCTCTTGCCGAGATTGGCTAGGTATTGTATGTCTCTTAAAGTCCTGATCTCTCCTTTGTCTGATGTAGTGAATAAGAACAACATAAGAAGAGCCCTGCTGGATCAGGCAAAAGGTCCATCTAGTCCAGCTTCCTTTTTCTCATGGCGGCCCACCAGATGCCCCAGGAAGCTCACGAGACACAAGACGCTTGCATCCTGTTGCCACTCCCTTGCACCCGGTACTCTGAAATAGCCTACTACTAACGTAAGGAGGTTGCACAATCCATCATGGCCTATGGATTGCAATGGAATATTGGAAAAGGATCGAAAGTAAGAACGTGCCTGGAGCAACAAGCTATGGCAATGGTTCCCTAGCAGCTAGCTCGGCCAGGCGCAGCCATCTTGAACCTCACAGATTCTTGTGAGAGCCAAGATGGCGGCACCCAAATCTTACAAGGCCCAAGATGGCGATGCCCAAACATCATGAGATCCAAGATGGCGGCACCTGGGAGAACAGATAGAAGGGGCCACTGCGGACATCCTGCAGCGCCCCTGTGAGTGCACCTTGATGCCCTGGGGTGTCACAATGCACACTTTGGGAACCCCTGGGATAGGGGATACCCAGTGGTGTCATCTAAATGATTTAAGAACAGGAACTCACTTTTGAGTGGCACGTGTCAGTGGGACTTCCCCACTGCAGCCCTTCCCCCTTCGCCCCCCTAGGAATCTGGAGTCGCTCCCTTTAACCCTCTGAGTGCCGGCCAACCAAGAACAAAAGCTCTTTGCAGAGGAATCAGGAGAGGGGAGGAGGGAGAGTGAAGTGGGCAGAGTCAGCCCTAATTTTAACTAGTGGAACTGAGTTCCCCCGCGTTCCCCCTGCATGACATCACTGGGGATACCTGAAAGTGGAGGAGAAAATCATTAGAACATCCTTTCTTTTTATTCCCACATTAATGATGTATAAATAAGCACATGGGGTTATGAACCCCCATCTTTCCCACGTCCGCAGAAGTATAGCATCCATATTGGTTCTAGCTAAAATAGTGTGATCCGGTCGAAATATGAGTCTCCAGTAGATCCCAGTTTGCAAGAAGGATTGCTGTGGCTTCCTTCAGACTCCTGAATTAACCACTAAGGGCCCAATCCTGTCCAACTTTCTGGTGCCGACGCATCCTTGAATGCAGCCCCTAGAGAAGTGAACAAATGTTCCCTTACCTTGAGGAGGCCTCCATGACTCTTCCCCCCTCCAAAGAATGCAGCACATACCCCAATGTGATGGCTACACCAGGGCTGGAAAATGGGGTAGGATTTGGCCCTAAGATGACTCAAGTGATGTCCCTCTTCCGAGAGGCGAGCTCCCACCTTCTAAGCAATCTTGACCCCTGCTAGCCACAAAGGAATACGGTGGCATTGGACAATCGAGAAGTAGATTTCCATTATTAATGCGTCGTGACAATGGAGGCATTTTAACCAGCGTTTAAACATTTATAAGGGTTCCATTGTGCGGGAGGGTTGGTCATACTTCCATCTAGATTTTTTCTGGTTTGAGTAACGGCGCTGGCGAATGTCCTTCACAAATGTGGTTTGGGACACGAGGTGATCTGATGATCTGATGAGCGATTGGCACATCAGTTCCTGCCAGCTCCCCGGCGTAGCACAATACGGGGCTATTCAGAGCATATTCAAAGGCTGGAAGTTCAAGTTGGGGTGCCTTCGAGAGGGCGCTTTGGAATTTCAGCAACGAGCCCACTTTCATTGGCCTGGTGGTAGACATGACGTCACCCAGTTTCTTAGCTGTGGTTAAGCTATGGGGCACTGGGTGCTCTTGGCATCATTAGTACTGAGGACCCAGGGATCAGCCAGGCCAGGTGGGTGCCCATTTGGGCATTGTCCCCTCTGCCTGCCCACAACCGGGCCAACCTCCGACGCCACTGTTTTTTGTTACAGAGCAGGGGTGGCCAACGTTGCGTAACGAAAGAGCCACTTGCGATAACCATCAGACGTTTGAGAGATGCCGTATTAGAGCAGCAATTCAATTCTTAAGTATATTTACTCCCCATGAAAGCAGGTAAATCTATAACGCAAGATTTAAACGTGCAATTGTAAAAAAAAAATAGCAATACATTGTACTTTTTTTTTTGTTCTCTGTAAGCGGCCTTGGGCATTTGCTTCAGCATGGGAAAGGCGGGGTATAAATTCTTCAAATAAATAATAAGTAATAAATGTTAATATTTTAATCCCGTGGCTGGCAAAACTGAGGGTCCAGAGGGGGCTGGAGAATAGTGGGTAGAGATCTCCATGCCCTACCTAGCTGACTGCAGACACCACTACAATCATAGAAGGTGCTTTCCTTCTTTTTTTTTTTTTAAAAAAAAAATTTTTTTTAATAGAACAACAAAAACAAACTCACCACTGCAAAACAAAAACCAAATTCAGAATATATAAGGCAAACGTGGAGTAATTCATCTAAACCTTTCCAATATATTAATGACTACTCAAATTAAAAATTGTCTCTTAACCCACCTCTTATTCTTTTCTTTTAATACTTCTTTTTTATCTCCTTATTTATTTTAATCCCTAGCAAAATATTTTACATCGAAATCATCTGCCTATTCATCCAATCCATAATTAGTCACACCAAAATTTCCCTTCTCACGTACGAAGTCAACGAGTGGTTTCCAGTCATTCATAAATGACTTTACTGACTTCTCTTTAAGTAAAATCGTAAATTTGTCCATTTCCATTAAGTCCAGAATTTTTGTCCACCAAGCTTCAGTTGAAGGTACCTCTGGAACTTTCCATTATTGTGCATATGGTATCCTTGCTGCAGTTGTCATATACAAAAATAAGATTTCAAAGGTGCTTTCCTGAGCAGATGAAAGGACTTCCCCTGTTGTTTGAGAAAAAAAAAAAGATAGGCTTATTCTTCAATGCAGCTGAGCTATATTAGTTTACGTCGGAAGGGAAATTGTCAACTTTCGTGCTTGTTTGTGAGTTTTGCAATGGCTGCCTTCCCCAAAAAGGGGATAATTTTTGATCCAAAATGCATCATTCTCACCGAAGTCAAAAGCCAGGCTGCTTTTTGCCGCACACTTCACCTCTAGGAGGAGAGCGCGATATCAGCCGTTTATCATGTATCATGTTCGTATGCCCCGTGGGTGGGAAAGAAAAGTAACAGAACAGACAAATAAATAAATGGGGTGTTGAAACTGGCTTCGTTTGTTGCACAACGAAATTGCAATCGGCTTACTCTCCTGGTGGTGAGCCAAAAAAACACTATAATGTTATACTAAGGCTAGATTAATTAAAGAGTAATTAGAAGAGAATAAATTGAGTGATTATAAAAAAAGAAGAAAAAAGTTTGTCATGGGAAAAATATTTGTCTAGAATTAATTAGTGTTCCCGTGAAGTGGAGCTTTAAATTGCTAAAAATGACGGAGTCCTTAATTGCAGTTTGGCCCTGATGAAGTTCAGCTATTGCAACAACTTGATCTACTTCTTCTCTGTCAGTATTTTTTTTTCTTGTTCAACAAAAAACAAAGCAAAAAGACAGGGAAAGAGAAAAACGAGATTATTTCAGGAAACGTCTGCTAAAATGTCTGGAAGGTGTTTAATTAAGCCAGTGCTGTCTAAGGACATTTTGAGCCCGATCTTGCTGGTGGAGATACAAAGTTTGTGCCTGATGTTGCTGTCCCCCTAATTAAGGGGGCCGGGCTGTCTGATCCCGAGCTGACAGATGACTCTGCGTGGTTGAACTGGAAAGCCTCGGAAAATAGCCTTTCCGTAGTTCCCGGCATCTCTGTTTTCTGTTAGTTTGCTGCCATTTATCCTGCGTGCAGACCTGCATTCACTTCTGAGCCGTAGCATCCTGGAGAGGGATCTGAGCGCAACACTTTGATTCCCACGAGATGTTGTACGTGTTTGCATTCTTTGCCTTTTTGCGTGGAGATTGAACTGTCCGCCTGTGTGAGCATCTCTGAGCCCAAGCCTACACGGCTCTTATTTAGGGCAGTGGCATTCAAACATTTTAGACCGGGACCCACTTTTTAGAATGGCACTCATGTCGGGACCCACCGGAAGCGACGTCATTGACCTGGAAGTAATGTTGTGGCGGGAAGTGACACCATCAAGCAGGGAGTGCTGTCGTCGTAACATCATAAAATGACACTCCTGTGTTGCAAACTGGCATTCTTGGACTGCAGCAATTGTACAATGGTGAAATATCCCTGATGGAGAGCAAGATGAGGACAAAATGTGCTGTAAAGGCACTGAACTAAAAACAAAATTAAAAAAAACAAAACACCCTCACTTGGAAATTCAAACTGGTAACACACACACAAAAAATACAACACGAGTCAGGTCTGCAGTCTCCAAGATGGCTGCTCCTAGCTTTCCGCGACCCACCTGACATTAGGTCCCGACCCACCAAGTGGGTCCCGACCCACAGTTTGAATAACAGTGATTTAGGGGATTGAGTGTGCCTGTTTCCCCTGACCACTTTAGTGCACAGACACAGGCTGATTCCCTGCCGTGTGTGTGTGTGAGAGAGAGTAGAGAGTAGAGAGAGAATCTAGGGTTTAGAGCAGTGATGGCGAACCTATGACACACACGTCAAAGGTGACAAGGTTCAAATCCTTGCTCAGCCGTGAAACTTCCTGAGTGACCTTGGGAAAGTCTCTCTCTCTCTCTCTCTCTCTCTCTCTCTCTCTCTCTCTCAGCCCCGCCTACCTCGCAGGGTTGTTGTGAGGACAAAAAGAGGGGAGGAACTGTGCACACCTCTTTCAGCCAGGGGCATAGCTAATGAAAGTGTAGCCCCGTGCAGGTGGCCAAAATGTTGCCCTGGAAGTGATCTCACAACATGAAGTGATGTCACAATTGCATTTTCATTTTCAAGTTTTGGGGCCACAGCTTTTGATAGAGCAAAGATATTACACTCTGGTCTGTTTCATTGCGTTCTGCATTGAATTACCTTCCCAATAATCTATAACATGATGGTATTAGTCATACATACCAAGTGTTTCACCATTTTGGCCACTAGTGTCAAGCTCAGCTTGTTGCCCCCCTGAAGCTTGTTGCCAGGTGCAATTGCACCCCTCCCCAGCATTTCTTTAGCTATGCCCCTGCTCTGAGCTCTTTGGAGGAAAGGCAACATAAAAATGTGAAAAATCAATAATATTTATATACCGCTTTTCAACACAAAGTTCATAGATATAAGAAAATAAGAAGATATAAGAAAATAAAAATATTATTTTGCCCTCGACTTCCTTAATAAAACAACACTTGACTTGAATTCAGAGTCTCTCCTGCTCAGGACAATATTGTTGCAAGCACAGGGTCTAGTGAATATTGTGGAGGTGGGAAGAAACTCATAAACTTGCCATTATGAGCGCATGAACAATAAGGCGCCATGCTGTGCACAGTTAGCCAATTTGCGCACTGCGTCCAGTTCGCTCTTGGAGATTTGTTGCTGGAGATCAGGGGGAAGGAGCTTGAGCCCTAAGTATGACAACTGTGGCAATTTGCTGCAATGCACATTTCATGTGCTTCCCAAACTGGGGCAAAGTGGAGGCCAATGGTTTGCCGGAAGCAGTTATTGGATGACACAGGCAATTGAAGTACTTGGTGCGCGCAAGACAGCGCAACTGTGGTTCATGTGTCATCGCTATTCATGCACGCTGGTGCCGTCTGTTGGACCATATCCCAGATGCGACTTAGGTCAGTTAAGATGTGCCTTTCGTTCACGTCAAAGATGGATTTAAGCATGAGACAGGGACCCCCGGCAAACAAACCCCATGCGTTGCAATCAAACTATTGTATTGCAAGGTTTGTTTTGGCTTCCTTAAATTTCACCCTTGCATTTTTTTTTAATCAGGCAATTTATGGCTTCATAAAACAGAACAGCTGCATTTTTCTTCCTTCTCCCCCGCCCCATCCCTTAATCGACCAAGTTGAACCTGTATATGAAAAATCTGTCCGGCTTCAGCTGTTTTAATGTTCACTGTTGTGCGTTTCAAAGCCATGCCAAATATGGGGCTTGTGTGTATCTCAGGGCGCAATCCTAACCTGGAGTTAGGCTGGCACAGTTAGGCCTGCAAAGCTTGGCCGGCGCAAGGGCCACTGTAAAGCGTGTTTGGACCACTCTCGGAGTCAGGGAGGATGGTGCACGTCTGTGTGCTGGCCTCTCTGACTCCGAGAGTGATCCAAACATACTTTACGGTGTCATTTGTGCTGTCCAGACTTTGCTTTATTTACCTCATATTTACCTCAGAATTTTACCTCAGAATGCCAGATACAAGGGAGTGGCATTTGGACCACTCTCAGAGTCAGGGAGGATGGCGCACGTCTGTGTGCTGGCCTCCCTGACTCCAAGAGTGATCCAAACATACTTTACGGTGTCATTTGTGCTTTCCAGACTTCACTTTATTTACCTCATATTTACCTCAGAATTTTATCTCAGAAATTTACCTCAGAATGCCAGATACAAGGGAGTGGCGTTTGGACCATTCTCGGAGTCAGGAAAGATGACGCACGTCTGTGTTCTGGCCTCTCTGACTCTGAACATATTTCACAGTGTCCCTGGTGCCAGCCAAACTTTGCTGGCCTAACTGTGCCGGCCTAACTCCAGGTTAGGATTGCCCCCCTCAAACATGTCCACCCCAATTTGGAGAGCGGTTGGGGGGGCATTTGCTGTGCTATTTTGGTTGTCTCCTAACCATTCTTACTTCGACGGGTTTTCTGTGCCCAAAACGTTTAACTGTGTTTGGAGAGGTCAACCAGCTGATAGCTGAAGGCAAATGTGTCAGTATGAAAGACTGGGGGGAAAAAATTATCAGGGTGACACACGGGGAGTATTAGAATGATGGATGTTTATGTTAATATATGAGGTGTACATATTGATTAATAGCTTTTTTTGTTTCAGCGGCTAAAATATATAAGTGGCAATGAGATCCATATGCTAACTTGGTGTCCTAAAAATAATTACCATCACTCTTACTCTTGCTCCCATGCCGAATGTGTGTTTTCATATGGAAAATAGTTATAGCGAAATTTCATGACCCACAGATGGAAGCATTTGGAAGTGATCCTCAAGGCACCAGCTCAGATTCCAATTTTTTTTATTTTTTTTATTTTTGGAAAGTTGCATATTGATACAGGGTGTATTTAACTTTTTCAGGACATTATTTACTCCAAGTAAAATATCCCGTATCCTGGTTTTCACTCATATTCTTGTTTCTGAAAAAAAGAGGTAGTTTATTGAAATGTCTTCCAAAGCTCTGGGGACCTAGCTGTTAAATTCATCATTTATCTGTATCCATCAGTTTCTTAGACTTAATACAGACGATCATCCAATTGCAGCATGAAGAACATGGTGAGGATTCATACATTCCTTTTTTCCCTTCTGTTTCTTTCCGCCATCTTCCTTTTGTAGGTTTCTTTTAACCATGGTTTACAATGCAAACCGTGGCTTGTAATGCAAACCATGGTTTGTAGTTGTCAAATTACAGTTAGCATTAACCTCCAAACCACTCTTCCCTCCTCCTTTGTCCCTGTCTTCCTTTTCAAATTGGGGAGCATGGAAGTGGTGTTACAATGATGGGGTAGTGGCAGCTTCGTACACTACTGGCTAAAGAGGGCAGCACTTGGCACCCTGCTTAAGGTACCAAGCTTAAGGTGCTTAAGGTGCAAACTGGACTGGATAAGCAGGCCAGGATAGCAAATGATGGTTGGCAATATATGTCCCAATATATGGCTGCTGTTTTTAATGACATTGTGCTGCTCCTTTTGTACTTTATCCATATCATTTTAAAAGCAGTTTAAACTGCTTTTAATGGTTTTTGATTCTTTTGATTTTTATCTATATATTTTCTGATTCTATTTTATTTTCTAGTTGTACACTCCCTTGAATCTAGGGACATGGTGGCGCTGCAGGTTAAACTGCTGCTGCTGGGCTTTCTGACCGGAAGGTTGGCAGTTCAAGACCGCGCGACCAAGTGAGCTCCTGTTGCTTGTCCCAGCTCCTGCCAACCTAGCAGTTCGAAAGCACCTAAAAATGCAAGTAGATAAATAGGGACCACTTTGGTGGGAAGGTAACAGCGTTCTGTGCGCTACGGCGTAGAGTCATGTCGGCCACATGACCACGGAAGCTTGTCCTCCTCAGACAAACGCCGGCTCTTCAGCTTAGAAATGGAGATGAGCACCGCCCCCTACAGTCGGTCACGAGTAGACCATTCAGTTGTGGGGAAACCTTTACCTTGAACCTAAGAAAGGCAGTATACAAAGTCTTCCCTTCTGGTTTGACAAGCAAACTGGAATTGGTTTTTCCCCTGGTATCCATGGCATCTGTGGTGACTCAAATTTGCAGATACCAGGGTGGAAGGGGTGTGTGTGTGTGTGTGTGTGTGTGTGTGTTACATTGTCTACATATTTAAAATAGACGATTGAATATGCTGACCTGAACTCCTTGGTGGAAGTGTAGAAAAAAAGTGTAGTACAATAAATACAATTTCAGAAACCCACATTTCTGGTTTTACGCAGATTGCATTTTGGCGGCTGTGGCTAACTCAATGAATGGAGATGGAATTTCGGCATACACCTTCTACTGTGGTTTTGAATGCATCAAATAGAAATGTTATACTTGCTCTGTTTCCCGCCCTGAAAGTTCTGCATAGGGTGGAGTTGATGTTTGAATGAATGGAAGAACTGGTCATTAGTGTCTGTTTGGTGTCTGTATTTAAACGTTGGTGCTGGCAGCATATATTGTTTCCAGCCTGTTTAAAAAAAGCGCATTTGGTCAATTGAGACACAAGTGATTCATAAGTGCCAGGTAGCAATTGTGATCGCACAGACAGACGATATAAATCAGCCGTCTCTCAGTGACGTTCTTAGTGTCTTTGTCTTTAAACTGCCCAAAGGTCCATCTCTCATGCCCAGATTGTTGTTCTTGTTCAGTCGCCAAGTTGTGTCCGACTCTTCGCGCCCCCCTGGACCTCAGCACGCCAGGCCTCTCTGTCTTCCCCTAGCTTCCGGAGTTTGCCCAACTTCACGTTCATTGCTTCGGTGACTCTGTCTAACCAAGACCAAGATTAGGAATGCTTAAAAAAACAAATAATCCACTTTACAGCATGTCTGCCCAATTACGTTAATTCTGTTTGTTCCATTCAGGTGGGTGGAGATAGTGTGTGGAGCTTAATTCACAGACTGATGCTTATCTGAAAAGAAAATAGGTATAAAAGGAACACAGCAGGGACGGGGTGGCGCAGCGGGTTAAACTGCTGCTGCTGGGCTTTCCGACCGGAAGCTTGGGAGTTCAAGACTGCGCGATGCAGTGAGCTCCCGTTGCTTGTCCCAGCTCCTGCCAACTTAGCAGTTCGAAAGCACCTAAATGCAAGTAGATAAATAGGGACCACTTTGGTGGGAAGGTCACGGCGTTCTGTGTACTATGGCATATAGTCTTGCTGGCCACATGACCACGGAAGCTTGTCCTCGGACAAAACGCCGGCTCTACAGGCTTTGAAACGGAGATGAGCACCGCCCCCTACAGTCGGTCACGACTAGACCATTTGGTCGTGGGGAAACCTTTACCTTTATAAAAGGAACACAGGGCACAATCCTAACCTGGAGTTAGGCCGGCACAGTTAGGCCAGCAAAGTTTGGCCGGCACAAGGGACATCGTAAAGCACGTTTGGACCATTCTCGGAGTCCGGGAGGGTGGCACACAGATGTGTGCTAGCCTCTCTGAGAGTGGTAAAACATACTTTATGGGGTCCCTTGTGCCAGCCAAACTTTGCTGGCCTAACTGTGCCGGCCTTACTCCAGGTTAGGATTGCTCCCTCAGTTGGTTTGAGGGAACATGGTCCCAGTGTCTTCATGTGTCTTGATAATCCATGTTTTGATGCTCACCTAAGCGAGAATCATATCATCCGCAGATTACCCAATCGCTGCTTCCTGTTGGTCCTGCCTGTGCCGTCCTTTTAAATAAAGTCCAAAGTCTTGACCTTCCTGGTTTGACCAAACCATGTGAAGACACTGTAGGGAGCATTTTACTTTCTTTTCTATGGCCCCTGCTTGGACCAGTGCTCCAGGTCACACTTCCCCCTAACTTGGGATGTAAATATAGTCAGTAGTGTCATCTAAATGATTTAACAACAGGTACTCACTTTTGATTGGCACATGTCAGGACCCGCCCACCGGAAGTGACGTCATAAGCCGGAAGTGATGTCGTGACAAGAAGAGACATGAAAAAAGCCCTTTTTGAGGCCTCAGACAATTTTAAACTGACCCAACAGTTGCAACAGTATTCCACAGCACCCCCAGAACACGTTAAGGAGGCCTGGCATCATGTTAAAGTGACCCAACAGTTCCAAAACCCAAGAGCAGCTCATTTTTCAGTGGCAAGGCAAGGCTCCACTCGCTGCCTGCCTGCGTGCCTGGCTCTAAGAACGTGCAGGCAACTCAAACGTGCAGGAAATTCAAACGTTGCAGGGGGCGGAGTCAACGAGTGGGCAGGTGAATGGGCGGGGCCAACCGTAATCCTAGAAACCGGTACTCGCATACCCCCGCGTACCCCCTGCATGACATCACTGAATATAGTCAATATACATCTGCAAGCAAGTCTCTCTAGTTGAAATGGCTGCATTAATGCCTTTTTTTTTTTTTAGTAATGGGTGTGTCTTCTCATGTCAAACCCTTTTTACCGTAAACTGATACTCTTAACGTTCAACAATTAAGCTCTCCCAGCGCACAGTGAGGTCAGCCTGTATCTGTTAAGCCTTCTTGGTTCCCATCATATTTTTTTTTCTCTTGAGCAAGCACACCTTGGCAGCCCATTTCCATAAATCAGTGGTTATCACACTTCTCAGCACTGGGACATACCTCTTAAGACAACAGTCTGCTCAGGGCCCATCAGAAGTGATGTCATGGCCGGAAGGGCCATCGTTGTGACGCCAGAGCCGGCTGCTTTCCTGAGAAGACAGCCATAAGTTGGGGTGCTGCTTCCAGGTTTGGTGGCAATTTTGCTTTAAATACCACTGGCCGAGGAGCAGTGTGGGATGGGGGTCTGTCTTCATCTCCTGCTTTTGGACTTCCCAGCAGCATAAGAACATAAGAAGAGCCCCGCTGGATCAGGCCAAAGGCCCATCTAGTCCAGCTTCCTGTATCTCACAGCGGCCCACCAGGTGCCCCAGGGAGGCACGAGACAACAAGATGCCTGCGTCCTGTAGCCAACTCCCTTGCACCCAGTACTCTGAAGTAGCCTACTACTAATGTAAGGAGGTTGCACAATCCATCATGGCCTATAGCCCACGATCGACCTTTCCTCCAGAAATCCGTCCAATCCCCTCTTAAAGGCATCCAGACCAGATGCCATCACCACCTCCTGTGGCAAAGAGTTCCCCAGATTAACTACCCACTGGGTAAAAAAGTACTTTCTTTTATCTGTTTTAACTCTCCCAACCCTCAGTTTTAGCGGATGCCCCCTGGTTCTGGTGTTTTGAGAGAGGGGAAAGAACATTCCTCTTATCGACTCTATCCCTTCCGTGCATAATTTTGTATGTCTCAATCATGTCCCCCCTCAGGCGCCTTTTTCCTAGGCTGAAGAGCCCCAAACGCTGCAGTCTTTCTTCATAAGGGAGGTGCCCCAGCCCCGTAATTATTTTCGTTGCTCTCTTCTGCACCTTTTCCAGCTCCACTATGTCCTTTTTGAGGTGCGGCGACCAGAACTGCACACAATATTCCAGGTGTGGCCTTACCATCGATTTGTACAATGGCATGATAATGGCCACTGATTGGCCAGTGTGGGAAACAGGACATTGGACTAGATCAGGCCTGACCCCAGCAAAGGTTCTTCTTCTATTCTTAACGTCACTTTCAAGTGGCATCCTTTGAATTGCCGCATCGGCACACGGACTTAGTACAAACGCCGCAGCAGACTCTGCTATCACAAGCGTACTGCAAAAAGTGATCTGGGAACTAAAAAATCCGAACAATTGGCACAGAATTATGGGCTGTTGTGTCAGCACTTTGAAGAAAAGTGTCTAATTCTTTAATCTTGCTTTTTCTTTGCACCAGGGGGCACCTGGTTGGAAAGGAATTTCCAAAGAATAACAGGGATTTCATATATTTGATCAGTAGCACACCTGGATGTGTCAAATGCTTTTGCGGTAATAATTATGGCTGCACACCTGCTGGTTTTAAGTCCCCACTAGGTTTGCCAGATGTACCTAGAGAGATTTATTTCTGGTGTACCTGACATCTTTTCCACCCCCTTTCCTTGGGTACCATGTCTTCACTACTCGAATGCGAAAGAACTCACATTTTTGGTCTTGGCTCAAGATGCTGGGATCAGCCTGCTGTGGGAAGTGTGTGTATGTGGGGGTGGCAGTGGTGGCAAAGAATTGCAAGATCTCCTACCATCAGCTTTGTTTTTCCGGCAATGTGTGATGGAAATGCAAGTGACAAGACTGGGAACAGGAGAGTTGCTAAACTCTGCTGGAATTTTTCCTGTGGGAATCTGCTAATGTTTTTAGTGCCCTGAATTTCGTTGTGTGTTTTTATTGTGTTTTTTCTTTTGTGCGGGGGGGGGGGGAATGGTAGTCTTTCTGATATTTCCATAATTTCAGCATGGTTCTTGCCGTCCTCTCCAGCCCCAAACCAAAGAGGGAGGCTGGGGGAAGAAGCTGCCCCATGGCACTGATAAAGGTAAAGGTTTCCCCCTGATGAAATGGTCTAGTCGTGACTGACTGTAGGGGGCAGTGCTCATCACCGTTTCTAAGCCTGTAGAACCAGCGTTTGTCCGAGGACAAGTTTCCGTGGTCATGTGGCCGGCATGACTATACGCCGTAGCGCACGGAACGCCATTACCTTCCCACCGGAGTGGTCCTTATTTATCTACTTGCATTTTCGAACTGCTAGGTTGGCAGGAGCTGGGAAAAGCGGAGCTCACTCGGTCGCGTGGTCTTGAACTCCCAACCTTCCGGTCAGCAAGCTCAGAAACAGCAGTTCAATCGATTTGATTTGAGAACCTTTATTGGCATTAAAACAGTTAAAACAAACAGTGTCATTACCACCAGATAGAATACATCAGGGCCTAACAGGATGTAAGGAAGAGCACAGTAAAACGTTCGGTCAGATAGGAGTTTTTTTCCTAATAACAGCAAGGAGGAAATCTGCCACCAAGCTTGTGAGAGCCGCAGACCCATCACCCAAAAGGGAGGACAAGGGGTCAATGGAAGTATCAGGGGGAGAAGACAGCATTGTCTCAGTTGAACGGGACCAATGGGCAAAAGCCTCCGCAGTCTCAGGGGCCCATTTTAAACGATGTGAAGGCTGGGGGGAGAGGACTCTGTGCAAAACCTTAGAGGGAGGGAGAGCCAAAGACAGCAAAATAGGCAAATGGTCGCTGTCGGTACTGATCCAATGTGGAAACCCAAGGGCAGAGGGAGAAGGTCAGGGGAGACAAGGGTGTAATCCAACACACTCATGCCCCTAGGGGAGAAGGGAGTAAATTCACCCGGAACATCCCTACCGAATGAACCATTGAGGATATATAAATTAAAACCAAGACACAGATCTATCATGTAAGGGGCGTAAACAGTTTAACCTGCAGCGCCACCACATCCCTTCCTTGGCACTGAGACGACCGCAAAATGATGAAGAAAGGTTTCAGACTCCATGCTTGTTTTGCTGCCTTAATATTTTTGCTTATCACATTTTGCTGTCCTAATAGAATTTCTGGATATATGTGCAGTGTTGATTCCAAAGATGGCATCCGTTTTGCCCTATTGCCTCTAGTTTCTGAGCTATTGCATAGCCTTATTTAGTGAATGGGTTCTGCAGCTTCCTCGTGAGGAAGCCTACACCATGGCTTCCTCTTGAGGAAGCTGCTTGAACAGTTCAAGCAAACCGAACAGCCATGTCTCTGGAACTAGACATAACAAGGCAAAACGGGTGCCATTTTTTGAATCAGATCCATATAAAACCACCATAAATTGGGGACGGACGGACTGTTTTTCCGACCCTGAGTTTTGCAGGCCTGTGTAACTGCTCCCTGCCAAGGGATGGTGTTTTCAACTTGGTGCACAAAGTTGTAGGAGTGTGGTTGCAACCATTTCTCTCGTAAGGCTCCCGGAGTGCAATCCTAACCTGGAGTTAGGCCAGCCAAGTTTGGCTGGCACAAGGGCCATCGTAAAGCATGTTTGGACCACTCTCCGAGTCAGGGAGGATGGCGCACGTCTCGTGCTGGAGCTCTCTGAGAGTGGTCCAAACACACTTTACGGTGGCCCTTGTGCCAGCCAAACTTGGCTGGCCTAACTCCAGGTACTGGTGCGTCCCTGTAAAGACATGCAATTGGAGCATCGATTCTGTGCCAGCTTCAGCCCTCCCCAGATTCATGCCGACTCAACTGTCTGTCAGCGGATCTTTCCGTGTTGGTAATTAGTTGGGGGGAATCACTCCATCAAATCCTGCCTCGTAATTCCAGATCGCCTCTGGGGTGACTCCTTCCTTCTCTTGGAATGTTGCTTCAGAATTGCTCCTGCACTCCAGAACAACCCCTTGCAGTTGTTGTCTTTTGACATGTGGTTGCGCAGATCACGTGCCCCTCGTCCGCGGAGGCAATCGCAGGCGGGTTGTCGTGACTGTGGAGACGAACGGGTTTTTGGCAATTGCAGTGTGATTTCTGCAGTGGCACCACAAGTAAGGAGGAAGCCTGCCCTCGACGCTCAGGGTTTGACTCTCGCCCAAGGGAGCTGCCTTTGGAGAAGGGTGTGATTCATCAAATGGTATGGGCAGCGTCGTCAAAACTGTCAGCTGGCCGCCTTAAATCAAAGACTGTACGTTTTTGGATTTGGCATCTTAACTTGTTGTGTGTGAACAATAGGGCAGCATGTGAAATGCGTTTTTGTAATGAGCATCGGGTTAGAATTTGGAGATTCTGTCATAATAACTTTCCAAATAAAAAATAAAAAACTAAGCCCCCCTTCAAGGGTAACTCAATGCATTTATGAAACAGAGAAGAGCTGTCATTCAGCGGTGGATTTCCTGCAGAAGGCATTGAAAATAAGAGTGGGGTAAGCAGTCGCGGATCTAGGGGGTTCTAGGGGGGGGCACGAGCCATGGGCGCCATCTTGGGAGTGGGCGCCGTAATCATGGCGTGCCACGCCTCCAAAATGGCACCTGCCCCCCGCCCCCGCCCAGGCCCTTCGCCGCGTTCTCCTTGCTCCGGCTGGCCTTAAAGAGCCAGCCGGAGTGAGGAGAAGGCGCTGCCGCCCGGCACCCCCTTCTCCTAGCTCCCGCTGGCTCTTTAAGGCCAGCCGGAGTGAGGAGAATGCGGTGCCGTGCAGCACCCCGTCCCCTGCCTCTTAGAGTGGGGGTGGGGCGGGGCGCGGCGCCACATCATGACGTCACAATGTCGTGATGTCATGATGTTGCGTGCCCCCATGGGGCGCGTTCTGATTGGGCGCCATGGGCGCCCTTTTGACTAGAACACCCCCCTAAGGAGTCCCCTAGACTGCAAGGAGGTCCAATTAGGCAATCCTTCAGGAAGTCGAGCCTGATTGCTCCCTGGAAGGACAAATCCTGAAGCTGAAGCTGAAAGACTTTGGCCGCCTGATGAGAAGAGAGGACACTTTAGAAAAGACCCTCATGCTGGGAAAGATGGAAGGCAAAAGGAGGAGGGGGCGGCCGAGGATGAGATGGTTAGTGTCACCGATGCGATGAACGTGAAATGGGGCGAACTCCGGAAGCTAGTGGAGGACAGGGAGGCCTGGCGTGCTGCGGTCCAGGAGGTCGCGAAGAGTCGGACATGACTTGGCGACTGAACAACACCAATAAGACTCCCTAAGACACTGGAGTGCCAGACCCAGTCAGTATAGATGAGTAGTTCTCAAACTTTTTAGACCGGGACCCACTTTTTAGAATGGCCCTCATCAGGACCCACTGGAAGTGATGTCATAGCCAGCGGTGACATCGTCAAGCAGGAAGCGCTGCCATTGTCATGGAATAAAATGACTCTCCTGGTGTGCAAACTGGCAATTGCATAGCTGGGAACCATCCCTGATAGAGAGCAAAATTAGGACAAAATATTATGCTGAAGCCCTGAACGAAAAGCATAATTTTTTTTTTATAAAAAAACCTCACTTGAAAATTCAAACTGCTAACACTCACAAAAGGAATATAGCAAGAATAAGGTCCGCCGCTTCCAAGATGGCTGCTCTCAACTTTTCATGACCCACCTGACATCAGGTTGTGACCCACCAACTGGGTCCCAGCCCACACTTTCAGAAACATTGGTGTAGATGATATGGTAGCCCCCCCCCCAATTTGTGTGGGATATGTTCCTACTGCTGCTGCGGATAATAAAAGGTAAAGGTTCCCCCACGACCGAATGGTCTAGTTGTGACCGACTGTAGGGGGCGGTGCTCATCTCCGTTTCAAAGCCTGTAGAGCCAGCATTTTGTCCGAGGACAAGCTTCTGTGGTCATGTGGCTGGCATGACTCTATACCATAGCACACAGAACGCCGTGACCTTCCCACCAAAGTGGTCCCTATTTATCTACTTGCATTTTTAGGTGCTTTCGAACTGCTAGGTTGGCAGGAGCTGGGACAAGCGACGGGAGCTCACTCCATCGTGCAGTCTTGAACTCCCAAGCTTCCGGTCAGAAAGCCCAGCAGCAGCAGTTTAACCCGCTGCGCCACCCCGTCCCCTGCGCTGCGGATAATAGCGAACCCTAAACTTATTGTGCTGCAAGGCATTTTGGAGAGCTACTCAGTGAGGCTTCAAACAAAGAGAGGGGAGTGCTGGGCATCCTCTCGCAGGAAAGCAGAGAAAGCTTTTTGGAAAAGGAGGCCGACAGCGAGAATTCTAGATTCACCGCCACTAGAGGAGGCAACAGTGAGAATACTAATAGGAAGCAGAATCTCGCATTCCACGTAGACTGTCCACTTCCTGTTAGCATTCTCTTTGTCACCTCCCCTAGCGTTCCTCTAGCCATTATGAGTCTATTGTTCTCGCTGTCTGCTTCCTTTTCCAGAAGCATCCTCTGCTCTCCACCTCCTGTTAGTGTTGCTTTGCAAACAAAGTAAGGTGACTCATGAGCGTGATGGGAGGGATCCGAGTACCACGGATACCCAAAACTGCGGAAACAAGTCCGTGGATAGGGCGAGCAAGGTTGTTACTGTACTGAACAGGGATAGGAGAAGGAGGCTTCATAGGTCAGGAGATGGACCGCACCTCTGCAGTAAAGCACCTGCCTAGCACACAGATTCAATCCCCGTTATTTCCCAGGTAGGGTTGGGAGGGTTACTGCTCCTCAGTGAGGTCTGTGTGGAGCAGATGGACCTGTGGGGCTGGCTCAGTCTTGCTTTGTTTGAAACAAAAGAAGGAAGAAAGAGAAATCCAGAATCGGTAACTTTTGAGATGATAATTGTCAAAATTATCCATGGTACGCTGCAATGATGCTACTAAATGTAATTTCAGGCAGGGCGTGCCCGTGACATGTGGCTGCCTGAAGCAGAGTGACAAATGGCCCTTCCTTGCTAATCTCTTCCCCTGCATTTTCTGTTAGGAAGCAAAAAGAATCTTAGAATCAAAGGAGTTGGAAAGTAGGGACCCACAAGGCCATCTAGTCCAACCCGCGGCCTGTGGCAGGAAATCCTCCTAGAGCATCTCCAGCAGGTGCCTGTCTAGCCTCTGCTTGAAGGTCTCCAGTGAGGGAGAATTCACCACCTCCCTCCAGTGGCAATCTGTTCCGCTGTCAAACCGCCCTTATCGTCAAGAAATTCTTCCTGACGTCCAGCCGGAATCTCCCCTCTTGCAGTTTGTACCCACTGGACCTAGTTGTACTGTCAGAGGCAGATGAGAACAGATTTGGCCTTTCTTCCTTATGACAGCCCTTCAGATATTTGAAGAGTGTTATCATATCCCCTCTCAGCCTTCTCTTCTCCAAGCTAAATGTACCCAGTTCCCTCCACCTTTCCTCATAGGGTTTGTTTCCACCCCCCTGATTGTCAGCTGGGCTCCTCTTATGTTCTTAACAGACAGTTGCCCTAGAACAGTGACAGCAAACTTTTTTGGCTCAATGTGTCAAAACTTTGGAAAATGCTTAACTTGACTCTGCTGGTGTGTCAACTCCCCCTCCCAGACAAAAGAGAAAATTCTTTATATTCATTTATACAGTATAAACAAAAAATAGTCCAATCATGTGTTGTGCTATGCATTATATAAAGAAACAATAATTACACAAATGAAAAATGAGTAAAACAAGCTAAGTTTTTGTCATATGTTGGTGAAAGCTGGTGTGTCACCCCAAATGTTGTGGCGTGTCACCTTTGACACGCGTGCCATAGGTTCACCATCACTGCCCTATAGAAAGAGCCACGGAACCCGGAGGTGTCTCCCCGAAGCAGGAAATTACATCATGAGAGGTGAAGACCTTAGAAGTCAGTGTTCTGTGAGAAGAAAAACATTGAAAATCACTGCCTTATAGCAGTAAAGGCTCTTCTTTCTTTTTAGATGTGCTAGGTGTGGGTTGAATATTGTGAAAGCTTAATGCACTTCTCTTTTTTGGGGGGGGGGTTAATTAACTGCAGTTAACAAAGAGAGGGGGGCCAGGAATTGGTCAGCCTCCATTTGTGAAAACTGCTGCATCTGTTGAAACATAAAACCAAAATGCCGTGATGGGTTCAACGCGGTCGACGTCTATCATGATGATATCTCTTGCCTCTTTAGAAACATATGTGACACATTCAGGAAATAAAACACAGGATCTTGGTTTATGACCACTGATTTTTGCATGAAAAGCAATACTCACGGAAAAAACCCTTGAGGATGCTTCCTAAGTATAATTTTTAAACACCCTGAAATTGACATTCTGGGGGTCAAGTAACGTACACCCACGGTCTGCGCAGACGTTTGGGAGAAGGCGTGCTTTAGGGATGTCATGAAAGCCGTTTGCATCTAGGGTATCGCTTGTGACTTGACCGTTCGTGCACATAACTCATTGATGGAGCCTTTCAATATACGTGGCAGTTTGTGGGCTGAAATGGACCTCAGATCTGGCTCGTGGAAGCCTGAAATCGGACTAGCCCCACCCACTAAAAAAAAAAAATCAGGAGTGTTAAACTCATTTCATGGAGTGGGGGCACAATCCTAACCTGGAGTTATGCTGGCAGAGTTAAGCCAGAAAAGCATGTTTGGAGTCTGAGAGACCAGCACACAGACATGCGCCATCACCCCTGACTGTGAGAGTGGTCCAAATGCCACTCCCTTGTATCTGGCATTCTGAGGTAAATTTCTGAGGTAAAACTCTGAGGTAAATATGAGGTAAATAAAGCAAAGTCTGACCAGCACAAGGGACACCATAAAGTATGTTTGGACCACTCTCAGAGCCAGAGAGGCCAACACCATCCTCCCTGACCTGCATCTTCCCTGCCATCCTCCCTGAAGAATGTGTGCTATCCTCCCTGACCACCTCCCTGAGTGGTCCAAACGCACTTTATGGGGGCCCTTGTACCGGCCAAACTTTGCTGGCCTAACTCCAGGTTAGCATTGTGCCCTGGATCAACTAGCATTCATGGCCCCTGCTGAGGGCCAGAAGCGACATCATTAAGCAGGAAGTGATGTCATTACGCAGATGGTAGCCAGAAATAAGCACTTTGTTCTCACGTAGGAACCAGTTAGTTGCAAATGACAGAAGAGGAAAAAATGCAAATCTTGATTATATTTTCAGGATATGGGAGAGCCCAGTTGTCATGTGGGTTGCCTTTTCAGCAGCTCCGTTTCTGCCCCAGCGTCACTTCGCAGCTCAACAACTGAAAGGTAGTCTGCAAAGTGACACCGCAGTAGAGGTGGTGCTGCTGAGAGGGCAGCCCGCGGGATAATTGGGGTTCCTCAGGGTCTGAGGGTGGTGTCTCCTGAGGGCAGATACTGAGGGCCCACTATATAACCATTTGTGTTCAGAAGTTGGTCATCTTTTGGTGCACAAACAAGAAGATTGTGCTTCCCTCTGATTTTTATTTTCTCTTACAGACGTCTCTTCTGTGTCGTCGTCATTATGGCGCTCCCTCCTCCAGATCCGCTGTACGTCCTGCGGGGAGCGAACGATGCGGTCAACACCCTTTGCTTTCATTGTGCAGACCCAGAAGTTCCCGTTCTTTTCTCTGGGTGAGTTTTTGTAGACTGCACAAGGCTGCTTAGACAAAAGAAGCAAAAAATGATGGAACCCCAATGTCTTAAACTCCATCCTGATTTTACAGGTTGTAGACTCTTAAGCATCTCCTTTTCTCTCCTTCACCTCCCTGATGAAGAATGTTGTGGAATTATGAAGCCTGCTCTGTTTTATTTGTGATTGATCTTTAAACGTTGGCTGATCTTTGAACTGTGAATTTTTAGGCCATTTTAGAAACTAACCTGACTTAAGTTACTTATGGACTAACTCAGTGGTTCTCCAACGTTTTAGTGCCAGGACCCACTTTATAGAATGACAATCTGTCCAGGACGCATCAGAAGTGATGTCACAGCCAGGAGTGCCATCACTGTGATGCCAGAGGCTGTTGCTTTCCCGAGAATGCAGCAATAAGTTGGATGATTTCTCAGCCGTTTTCCAATAGCAAAGTGAATCAGAAAGAAAAAAAAAAGCCTATTTACAACCTTGGCACAAGCAAAACAACCATACAATCTTCCCCCTTTCCAGCAGCCCATCTTCCCATATTTTCAATATGGCTGCTCTAGGTGCCTTGGGACCCACCTGAAATTGGCTCACGTCTCACTGGTGGGTCCCAACCCACAGTTTGGGAATCACTGGACTAGCTCATCTCATCAATTTTGTTCAGGATTCTTCCTTGGATACAACCCAAAGTCTTTGGATTCTGTGAGATCTGAAGACAACTTTGGGGGCTGATATATTTGGATGTAGGGATGTGATGGCGCTGCGGGTTAACCCGCTGAGCTGTTGACTGGAAGGTTGAGAGTTCAAGACTGCGCAGTGGAGTGAGCTCCTGTCACTTGTCCCAGTTCCTGCCAACCTAGCAGTTTGAAAGCACCTAAAAATGCAAGTAGATAAATAGGGACCACTTTGGTGGGAAGGTAACGGCGTTCCGTGCGCTATGGCGTATAGTCATGCCGGCCACATGACCACGGAAGCTTGTCCTCGGACAAACACCGGCTCTTCAGCTTGGAAACGGAGATGAGCACCGCCCCCTACAGTCGGTCACAACTAGACCATTTGGTCATGGGGAAAAATTTACTTTTACCTATATTTGGAAGTACAACAGAATTCATCATTCTAAACTGTTGTTCCACAAAGTGTCCTTTGACCCTCCTTGTGTTTTGCTTGGTCTAGATCCTCTGATGGGCTGATCCACCTCTGGAATCTGAAGACAAGGAGAATAGACAGGACCATGGATGGCCACTGTGGAAAATCGGTGTACTGGGTGAAAACGTTGCGCAACGGAAATAGCCTTCTTAGGTGCGTGACACAATATCAAGAGGTTACAATGATGTTCTGGTAAAATGCTTGATATTGAAGGGGGTCAATGGGTCTGGAGTTTCAAATAGATCTAATATTCCAAGTTACAAGGGGACACCTGTGAAATGGAACAGTAATGGGAATTATTGGTCACTATCTCACAACACCAGAACCAGGGGACATCCACGAAAATTGAGTGTGGGGAGAGTGAGAACAGATAAAAGGAAATACTTTCTTACCCAGCGGGTGATTAATCTGTGGAACTCCTTGCCACAGGTGGTGGTGATGGCATCTGGCCTAGGTGCCTTTAAAAGGGGATTGTGCAGATTTCTGGAGGAAAAGTCCATCGCAGGCTACAGGCCGTTATGGTTAGTGCAACCTCCTTACATTAGTAGCAAGCTACTTCAGAATGCCAGGTGCAAGGGAGTGGCAACAGGATGCAGGCATCTTGTTGTCTCATGTGCTCCCTGAGTGGTGGGCCACTGTGAGATGCAGGAAGCTGGGCTAGATGGGGCTTTGGCCTGATCCAGCAGGGCTTTTTCTTATGTTCTTATGGACCACACATGGGAGAGGTGACACATTTACCTCAGAATTTTACCTTAGAAATTTACCTCAGAATACCAGATACAATGGAGTGGCAACAGGATACAGGCATCTTGTTGTCTCGTGTGCTCCCTGAGGCATCTGGTGGACCACTGAGACACAGGAAGCTGGACTAGACGGGCGTTTGGCCTGATCCAGCAGGGCTCTTCTTAAGATCATAGACCTCAGTGTGCCATGAGAAGACAAACATTGAAAATCATCAATGTAGAGAGGCACGCCATCCTTTCCAGATGCTCAACTGCAGCAACACATGAGAGGCAGTTCTCTGTTGTGGCGCCCCCACCTGTGGAATTCCCTTTACTTCTGGAAGATACCTCTTTTGCAGCATCCCCCCTCCTTTATTTTTTGCAGGCATTCCTATTTCGTCGGGTGTTTTATCTGTTTATTTTAAAATACTTTTGTGGAGAGAGAATCCCTCTTTCCGTCAGGCCCCGAATATGGCATCTTGGGACAGGTGCCAATGCACCAGTTCCAGGGCAGGACACAACTGCTAATATGTGCCCTGTCTCCCCCTTTGGGGGGGCAGCTTAAAAATAATGAAGGCCGCAGTCCTGCGCATACTTACCTGGGAGCAATTCCTCTTGAATTCTGAGTAGGCTTGGTCTGTAGATTTTATTTGTATTTTTCCTGTCACCTCACAGAGCTCACAGAGACTCTTTCGTGGAAGCTTCTGCCCCAAGACATCTCTTGAGTTCAGAGGTGCCACAAGGCTCTCTGTTCTTTTGGCTGCCTGGCTGCGCCTGCTGGAGCGCATTGCCGAAGCGTCGGTCGGATTTGGAGGTGTTTTGACACGTTTATCGAGGGAAGACATCTTCTGCAGCAGCCCTGATTAGCATTTATATTTGTTGCTGTCTGCAGGGCCGCAGTTAACACCCCAGAAGGCGAGTCGTCGGCGTAATTACATGGTTTCCGTCCCACATTGGCCTGTGCTCTGAAAGGCCTCCACCACCTTCCAGAGCTACAGCTACCTTAGCGATGCGCTCCTTAAATGTTCCGTCTCCTGTACGCCATTGCGCAATGCGCTTTTTGAAACCTTTTCTCTTGGGAGACGGCAGACGTGAAAGCAAGAAACAGGGAACTGTGGGCTGTCAATTAGGGACTTAGACCTGGGAGATCCCGGTTCAAATACGTGCTTAACCCCAAAGCTTCCTGGGTGATCTTGGGCCAGACACACTCTCTCTCCACCTCACCTACCTCACAGGGTTGTCGTGAGTACAAAAAGGAGGGGAAGCAACCATTTACACCACACCAAGCTCCTTGACGGAGGGGGGTTTAAAAATGTGAAAAATAAGAATATGAGACTAGTCATCTGTTGCATAGACAGATGACAAGGACCAGGTTCTGCTCTATGCCTGTTCAGGGCAGTGGTTGCCCCTCTTATTGTTAGTAAGAATTAAGAACATCAGAAGAGCCCCACTGGATCAGGCCAAATGCCCATCTAGCCCAGCTTCCTGTATCTCACATTGGCCCACCAGATGCCTCAGGGAACATGCAAGAAAACAAGAGGCCTGCATCCTGTTGCCACGCCCTTGCACCTGGCATTCTGAGGTAAAATTCTGAGGTAAATAAAAGAGAATTTGCTACCTGTCTGTGGGGAGGGAGCTATAATAACTCAGTCTGGGCCTTAAGAACATAAGAAGAGCCCTGCTAGATCAGGCCAAAGACCCATCTAGTCCAGCTTCCTGCCTCTCACAGTGGCCCACCAGGTGCCTCAGGGAGCACACGAGTCAAAAAGATGCTTGCATCATGTTACCACTCCCCTGCACCTGGCATTCTGAAGTAGCCTACTTCTAATGTAAGGAGGTTGCACAACCCATCATGGCCTGTAGCCCGCGATGGGCTTTCCCTCCAAAAATCTGTACAATCACCTCAGCCAGATGCCATTGCCACTTCCTGTGGCAAAGTGTTCCACAGCTTAATTGCCCGTTGGGTAAAGAAGTATATTATCTTTTTTAAAAAATTAGCAATGGCCATCACTGTTGCATTTATACTCCTCCTAGAATGCATACAGCCCAGGTCATGGAGCAGATTGGTACCTCAAAGTTCTGCACCTGGGGCTGGGATGCTGCCCTGCAGGGAAGGAGATGGAGGATCCAATTCTGCCGCCTCTCCCTGGGGAGGAGCCTCAACTCGGCAAGCGACAGGGTTCAATCTCCACTTGAAACGAACTCCGGTAGCACTGCTGCTAATCTGTACAGCCACTGCCAGTCAGAGGGCAGACAATAGTGAGCTTGATGGGCTAAAGGTGTAACTCAGTAGAAGGCAGTGTCATGTGTTTTATGACTCGGTGACTCAGGAGGCTTAAGGGAAGGGCTGTGGCTCACTGGCTGAGCAGCTGATTTGCATGCCAAAGATCTCGGGTTCGATCTCCAGAGGGGGCTGGGAACGACCCTTGGCTAAAGGCCGCTGCCAGCCAGTGTCTACAAGACAAGACAGACAAGGTCTGTCTTGGAAAGGAGCCGGTTCCTATGTACCAAAGCAGCCCAAAACTGAATCACATCACCTTTGACACAATATCTTGGTGATCTCGACAACAGTGCCATTAATCCGATTGGGATCTAATCTCCATCTCTCGAGCCGTTCCTAATAATTTTCAGATCCATTTCTTTACATGCAAATTGCGAGAACACAAAGTAGCTTCTCTTCCCTGAAGTGGGCGGGAAGCAATGTTCGGCTCGTCGGGTGGCTGGATAAACGGGGAACGCTGTTTACATAGGTGTGTGGCAATGCGGAGCCCCGCCGGGAATCTGCTGGCAAACAAGTTAATCAAGAGCCATAGATACCTGATGTTCCAATAGGAGCGTTCCTCTGTCGCAGTGATTGTGCTCATCTCATGGCACATGGACAAGAGCTAAAATTGTCAAGGCACGCCATCAGTTTTTTGACAGATGACAAGGCCTACTGCATTACCAGGAGTTCAGATCCCCCATGGCCCTGCTAATAAATTACACTCCCCAAACTCCTCCCCCAAGGCGCATCTGAATGTCATTCATGGCACACCAGCGGGCCACAGCACAGTACTAAAAAATTGCTGCTCTGTCGCATAGCAGATAATGCTCAAGGTGAATTTAGAATCAAATGGGACGATTGGATAGGAGCTATTATCGGAGCTCAAACTGGACAATTAGTTTTTTGAAAAAAGGCTAGTTGGTGCTGCCTTGTTAGGAAAAATGTATTTTCAAGTTGTGTGCCACTGATCCTGGATATGTCAATGAGAACACAATCCTAACCTGGAGTGAGGCCGGCACAGTTAGGCCAGCAAAGTTTGGCCGGCACAAGGGCCGCCGTAAAGCGCGTTTGGACCACTCTTGGAGTCAGGGAGGATACCTCTCGGACTCTGAGAGTGGTCCGAGAGGGAGAATGGTTCATGTCTGTGTGCCGGCCTCTCTGACTCCGAGAGTGGTCCAAACATGCTTTACAGTGTCCCTTGCGCTGGCCAGATTTTGCTTTATTTACCTCATATTTACCTCAGAATTTTACCTCAGAAATTTACCTCAGAATGCCAGACACAAGGGAGTGGCGTTTGGACAACTCTTGGAGTCAGGGAGGATGGCACACGTCTGTGTGCTGGCCTCTCTGTCTCTGAGAGTGCTCCAAACATACTTGACGGTGTTCCTTGTGCTGGCCAAACTTTGCTGGCCTAACTGTGCCAGCCTCACTACAGGTTAGGATTGTGCCCTAAGAGATTGTGTACAGTGGGGCCTCTTCATCCACAGAAGCCCACTGTGGATTCCAAACTTGCGTTGGGAGGACCTATAGAGGACCCCCCAGATGTGACTGGTAGTGCCTTCCGGTCGCGTCTGGGAGGCTTTCTGAAACCCTGGAGGTGTCAGAAGGGCATTTCCGGGGGGGGAGGCTTTCTAAGGCCGGAGAGGCCGTGTGTGGTATCCCT
>JAJKFI010032741.1:0-23478 GCA_029204185.1 Lerista edwardsae | reverse complement strand
AGTAACGTTAATAATGTGATCTAATGGCTGAAAGATCACAGGCAGCTATAATGAAAGACTCTAAAAAAGAGGTGAAAGCTAGGAACATTTTTTATTGTGCAGAGGCGTCTCTCCTGGATATGATCTGGCGCGTTGCTTCCACCAATAATCCTGCATATTAGTAAGTAAGCAAAAATTAACATGTGCACCGTAAGTCTCCAGTGGAAGTTAAATTCAGGGGAGCATTGGCCCCTGGAAATACATACTACTTGCTGCAATAGAGCGCAGAGGTCTCCAGGCTATGGAAGGTGCCAAGGAATTTGTGGGGCAACATGGAGAACCTAGGCTAGTGAGTTGGCCGTGCGAATGCACCTCCTTTAAGTAGGCCACAAAACAAAATTCCAACCCTGCGCGTGGGTCTACTCAGAAGTCAGTCCCTTGGCGTTCGCGGGTCCTGCCTACTCCCAGGAAAGCGCGCCCGCCCGTAAGAAACTACAGCAGCCCCCGCCTCCAGTCCTGCTCCACGGCTGCTGGAGAGAGCCGCCGCCGCCGCCGCCATCAAGACACCTGGAAACGAAGTCACCCGCTATCCTCCCCCGGCGGCCCGGCTCCGTTCTCGCTTTACCTCTGGTACAGCTCCGCCTGCTCGGGGCTATCGAGTCCCCCCGGCTCGGCCATGGCGACGGCTTAATTCAAAGTTCAAACCCGCGCTGCCGCTGCTCTCCCAGCCAGTCACTGAGCGAAAGCGGCGCTGACTCGCTTAGCCAATCAGCTCATTCAAAAGGAGACAGGGCGGGGCCACGCTGCCATTCCGCTGTAGTTCCCCTTGTCAGCCTCCGGAGGGCCTCGTTTTCCTACGGCCGGCGGCAAGGACCCATCCTCCTCGCCGCAACTTAGACAGCCTCCGTCATTTACTCCGCCGGACGAACGGGGGCGCCGTTCCCTTCGGCCGTTTGGCCAGCCTGGGAGAGTCTGGAGGTGTGGCTTCCGGCCCGCTGCCGCCGCCACCTTCCTCCTTGTCGTCCTCAGCCTCAGCCTGCAGGAGCCGCCGCCGCGGAGTGGGCTTGGGATGCCAAGATGGCGGCGGCGGTGTCGGTTTTCCCCGGCGTGCGGCTCTTGACCATCGGCGACGCCAACGGCGAGATCCAGCGGCACCAGGAGCAGCAGGCGCTCCGCCTTGAGGCCCGCACGGGGCCCGACGCCGCCTGCCTCGCGCTCTATAGCCGTGAGTAGAGGAGTCCCAGCCGGCCCGAGGGCTTGCCTGGCTGCCGGCGGGCGGACATGTGGGGGCCGGGAGGGAGAATGAATGAATGGGGAGGCCCTCCCCCTCGAGGCTTCTGTCCTCTTAGCACAAGGGCTCACTTTTTCTTAGGCGCACCGCTGGGTGGGGCGGGCAATTTTAAAGCAAGGTCCCTCTGGGTGTGTGAACATCGCATGTACATCGCGCCTCACGCCCCGAAGAGATCGGGGCAGACGTGAGCGCTGGCATTCTAAGGGTGGGCCGGTTGTAGGGGGTGCCCCTTGTGGAGTGGGCCAGGACCCTTCCTGGAAAGCAATAGCCTTCTTACCATTTTATTTTATTTTACTTTTGCAAGCAAGTCGATGGGGGAAGATCTCCTGCAGATCTCGTTTTCTCTGTCGTTTTAGGACCTCGTTGCACGTGTGCTGGTGGGCACACGTGCTTTTTCCCTTTTGGCATAAGATTTTGAAAGCTGTCAAGGTACTCGGAACTTTCCCCCGGCCCAGTGACCTTTTTTGTTGCCCTAAAACCTGTACGATCTTTCATAAAAAAAAAAATCTCAAGAAAAAATCTTTCAAGAAAAAAAAATCTCAAGAAACCAGGCACTTGGCTTCTAAAATTATAATGCTGATTCTCGGCATCTGAAGTACCTTAAACTAAACTGTCAGAAGTTGAGCTTGTTGCCCACTCGCCCTGCCCCCTGCTTTTTGAAACCAAACAGTCACATAAATATCTGAGTATTGGGGATGGGGGAAAGGTACATAGTACTGAAAATTATGAATATTTACTGTGTTTCTGAGACAAAAACAAATGGAACTGAGGTGGATTGGCATAGGTATGTAGTTATGTTAAACAAAGTTTAGATCAGTGGATGGTGTTGAGGCTGGAATGACATTTGTTATTAAAGTACTTGTATTACACTAGCAGCTGTATAGAGAAGATCTTTAATGCTTGCTTTTTAATTATTAGTTTTTTGCTAGAAGACTTAAGAGATTGTACCTTGGCAGATTTTTCAAAAAGAATAAGAGTGTTTTGAATACCAGTTTAGCTTGTAAAGCCAGTTGTCAAACAATAGCAGCTATGCATGTAGCAAGACTTGTCTGTCCTGGGCACAGAATACCATGTTAATGAAAAGTGTACAGCTGAACACCCTGTAGTTATTGCTTTCCGAACACCCTGCTTTTCCGAAACATTGCTGGAACTACTTCTTGATGGAGCAGCAATCGTCTTTATTTCATACTGTTTTAGCGTTTATGTACGTTATCTCAGTACTGTAATCCTTAGAGCAACTGTACGAGAGAAGCCACTGCTGTTGCTCCCATGTTATGGAGCAGGTGTAGGCAAACTATGGTATGCCAGCAAAATCTGATACGCAGGAGCCTCTAGTCTAGTAGCTCCCAAACCGTTTGCGAAGCTGACAGGATAGATTAGGCTATGTGCATCTAGGGTTAAATAATTTGCAATGGGGGCGGGGGTGGGAGAAACCCTGCTGCCAAATCACCTTTATAGGCACAAATGCTTGAATGGCTGGTAAAGGGAAACTTTTTTAGTGGGTTCTGGTGCTATTATGCTTGGGAACTACTGCCATAGTGCAACTTGCCATAAACCCTCTCTCGTCTAGCCTTCCAGCTTGTCATTATGCTTTCCCATCTGCATGTGCATGCAGCTGCATACATGTTTTTGAAGTCAGCTGAGCCACAGTAGCAATGGGAAGATGAGTGTGCATTGTCACCTCTCTTATTCCTCTGTGTGTGTGTGTGTGTCTCCTTTGCCCTATCTCATCAGCCTCTCTACAGTGTGAGCTTGGTGGTTCTTTCTCTTGTTGGCTGCTGCTCCAGCCTTCAACCTCACTTTTTTTCAAAAATGCTGACAGGAGTGAGTGATTGGCTTCCCTGAGTCATGGGCTTCGTTGGTGGGGTGAGAATGTGCTTAAAGTATGTGTGATTTATTGGGTCGAGGATGGGGGGAACTGGTCATGAATTGTTAAAGAGAGAATATTCTTTTCTAAAATATAATAGTTTTTTTATAAAAAAAAAACTAAATATCAACATACTGTTGATATTTACATAAGTCTTGTGGCACTCAGAATAAGCACATTTATTGTAGTTTAAGCACATGTGGACTACAGTTCACTATGTCAGATGCATAAAGAAAAGCAAAAGAAATGAAAACTGCTGTTTTCCTCCCCAGATGTCCTTCACTTGTGTTTATGTGCGTTGTTGGCTGCCTTGCGCACATCCTTTTCAGGAGGGGAACAGTGTGACATACATCTTTTAATAAATACTGCATGCAACCTGGCCCTCTGTATAATTTCTGTAGCTCAGTGTAGCTCTCGGGCCAAAAAGTTTGTCCACCTCTGTTATGGAGAGCGGGGATAATACTGAAAAAGAATTTCAGGTCACCTAATGAGCTTGTGTCTGCGAGAACTGGGTCTTCCTAATTCACAGCTCTCCTATTAAGTCACTATGCTACACCATTGGCAGATCCAGCAATAGTTCTGACAGCCTTATCCTCGGCATCTTTACTTGGGTGAAATTGACAGTTCACTGGGGCTTACTGCCAAGTGAGTCCTTACAGGATTGCAGCCCCAAAGGGAGTTGCAGTGCAAGCAGCTTTGCATTTCCTGGGTGGAAAAAGCCTTCTTGAATGCAGCATCCTCAGTTGCCTGTGTTTGCTGTCAGAGATGATTCCTGGCCCTGGGAAGGAAAAATGAAAGGTAACTAGAGCATGTCGCTCTGTGGGAATATAATAGTTACCACAGAAGCTCTGAAAAGATACTTCTAAAACTATTTGGGCTTTAACACGGTTTACATCAGTGATGAAAAGGCCAGGCTGCTTCTGGTACGTATCACCCCATAGTTTATAGCCCCCAAATGAGTGTGCTGTTCTAAATCTTTTTAGTCTTAGGGTAGACATAATTCATTAGTTTGAGACACTAACTGTGGTCCACAGAGGGTGAAATGTGTACACTTAAATGTACATTTTTGCTTTATGATGACTGAAGTGTGAGGTGGTTTTTTTTTCTAAGGAAACAAAGACATCTTGGTAGGAGGCTTTAACGTACTACAGTCAATCCTCTTTAAATGCAACCTCACTTATCTGCAAGGGGCAGAATTGCTACTTTCCTTGTTATCTGCACCTCATTATCCACTATGCAGAAGCTGCAAGGACTTCAGAATGGCACCTGCAACCAGCACTGGCCCCTTTGAAATGACTGGCAGAAGCATCCGCCAGCCATGTTTAAAGGGTCCATGCTAGTTGCAGGTGCCATTCTGAAGTTCCCTGCAATCTCCGGAAGGTCTCTGCAGCATTCAGAAATCTTCTGGTACTTCCTGCTGCACTCTGCTGGCTTCTCAAGCGTCTCTGCTAGATTCTTCTGAAAGCAGATAAGGTATCCCTTGCCCCAAACCCTATTGATCCCATAGGATCAATGGTTTGTTATCTGTGTGTTTGCTATCTGTGAGGATTTCCAGGCACCGAACCCTAGAGGGTAATGAGTTGATTGTATGCTTATAGCTGTTAGTGATATTGCACAATCAGTAATGTTTATGAACACTGCAACATCAGTAGTTTGATACCATGCCTGTTATCCTCTTGTGCTGCCTTATGTCTCATTAGTATTCATAATTCAAGCATTTCACACACATCTCTGTTCCTCTCAGTACTTCATAAGCTAGATTTGTGGTTGCCAAACTGGTGGCAGCTGCGCACCGAAAATCCCTTCCCTGATCTGAGCAGTATTTACAGTTCCAGGGAAGCACCACTCCATTCCTTAGCAGATTTCCTAGCAGGGATGCTCTGGGCAGTCACGATTATGCCCAGCGTCCTGCTGCACTGCTTTCTGGGACACTGCTCGCACAGGCGAAGGGTGCTCTGGGCAGCACCGACCCGTGGGCTAGGGTTTGGAGACCCCTGAGCTAAATCAATATTATGGTTCCTATATTCTAGGTGGAAATGGAGGGGTGGCTGAGAGGTGATGAGTTCCTCAAGTCTACTTAGTGTGTTTATGTCTATGGTGAGATTGGAACTGGATATAAGAACAAAAGAATATTGGCTTTTCCTTGCTGTTTCATAGTTGACTCTACCATTGTATTTGATGAGTCTGAGGCTTTCAGGAGAAACCTGTCCATCCAAATTGGTATTACTGGTCAGATTAGAATGTGAGTTCTTGGTCATGGGGCGGTCAGCAATTTTGATTGGTGTATGATTGGCCTCTTGGTCAAGTTGATTGAGTTGGTCTCAGAAATGATGGGAGGGTCAGCCAGGCCACACATCATGGCAGTCTCGAATCTTCAGGGCTGGCTTTGGGTGTTTTGACCTTTTGGATGTTAGGACAACCAAGGTGTTACCTACATTTAGGTATAAATGGAAATAACTCCTGGAATTGAGTAAGTAAATAAATAAAAAGCCAGCTAGTTAGTCATCTTACAATGCAAGAAAAAGCAGAAAACCATTAAGCTAAAAGGTAGGCCTTCCTATATGTTCCCATATGTTTGGGAAACTGACAAGGTTCAGGAAGAGTACGAAAGTTGCCAGGTGGCCAGATTTTTGTCTTCATTACAAAAAGTCTTTGGTTTTTTCTTTTATGCTTGACTCTTAAAGCCCCACTCTAACAGAGTTTGAAGCATTCCTGTCTCCACCATGCTAATTGCAGTCCAGGGAAATATTTCCTTCCTGCCTACAAACAGTATTGTCAGAATGTCTGAAAAGACACTGAAAAGGCACTCGAGAGCATGGTTCCTCCTCTTCCGTAGATAGATTATCTATCCTAAAGAAATTGTAAAATTCTCACTCAGTTAAGTGAATTGAACTGTAGTGTAGTACTGGAGCATTTAATGTTGCAAACACGATTTTCATTCTTCCTGGAACCTGGCTTTTTAAAAATAAACGGTTGCTCCCTCTTCTTTTTGAGACTATCCTATAAAAGTTTACAGAGGTAGCCTCCTGGGCATCCTAGTTCTTGACCAGATACCAGTTCAGCCTTTCTTGAAGACCTCAAAGGTAGGAGAACCTGCAGTCTCCCCAGGAAACTTTATAGAATTGCTGACAGATGAGCAGCCTTTATGTAACTTTCTAATTTAGACTCCCTGGTGGTTCATCAGATTCACAGAAGAATTGCTTGTGCTCTTCTTTTGAAACATTAGAAAATTGTTTCTTTCTCAATTTTCTCTTTACACTAATATAAATGTAGTCAGATCCTTCTGATTCTCCTTCCAGACTTTCTCTTGTCCTCCTTCTCTGAAGCCTTTTGAGTTTATCACCATCCACCATGAAGGGTGACTTAAAGAGAACCTAAGATTTAAGGTTGGTATCTCTCTACCAACCCAGAGTACAATACCTTGTGTTACCTTGAACACGGTGTTCTTGGAAGATGCACCTTAAAATGGCATTAGTCTTTTCTGCAGCAGGTGTCAGTTCTCTTAGTTGATAGGACATTTCATTGGTTTTAAAGAACTTTTCTGGACACATTGCAACACTGTCCATGACAATTCTGTAAACCAGGTGTGGGAGAGAGAGCATCTTCAGAGGCATTTCTACAGGGAGGGCAAAGCTCTAAGTTGTGCAAGAAGCCTTACCTTGCAGTGGCAATCCCTCCTCTCCTGCACAGTTTTAGCCAATCCTCACAGGGAAAAGCAACATATTGGCATTGCTTACTGGCTACAGCACCAAGGGAGAGGAGGGATTTACATGACAGGGTAAGGCTTCTTGCAACACTTAGAGCTTTGCCTTCCCTGTAGAAACGCCACTGAGCATCTTTTGTCTTTTTGAAACAATACTATTCTCCTATTAGTAATCCAGGGACCAGAAGTATATTTTCACCCACAAACTTTACACATGATCAGTCTCTGTAATAGATTCAGAGCCACCTACCAGGAAAGGCTTCAGTGGTGTTGCATGTATGCTCAATCATAGTTGATATTGCATGCAAAATCTACAGAAAATTGCCATATTAGGGTGTTGAATAACTTTCTCTCTCAAATGCTTATTTTTCCGTATGAATGAACCTGTGGGCATATTATTACATCTTGATTAAAATTTAGTGAGGCCAGCAGGGGATAGATAACATTGCTTTGGCTTCTCAATCTGACCTGCTGGGTTGCTATAAACAACTAGCTGAAAATTAGCGTCCTGTTCCCCACAACCACCCCAGGCCTGGTTTTGTTAGATTATAAGTTAATGACACTGTCTGGTCTGAAGCCTCCTTTTGGATCAGATGAGATCAGGTTTGGAATGTTAGGGCTGGGTGGCTAGTTAATACTAGCTTGTGGTCTAATACTAGCCACAGTTAATACTGTGGTCCACTTGCACTTGATAGAGTTCAATGTTTCAATAAAGATAGAAATGGTGTGCAGTAGTTGGATGTCAGCTTACCTGCCCCCTGGACATCTTCTTCATAATTGTTGTTCCATGCATATTATCATCCATACAAAGTCTCTGGTTGCTATCAATGTTTATGGGTATGACTGCGTGTATGGAAAGTTCTGCTTCAGTATTTAAGTCAAGTGCTGCTTTGAAACCCTATTCAGTGATTATACAACTGCAGGAACAATGTGTGACAGCTTCCTAACACTGTACCATTATAAGGCCTGGAAGTCTATTTAATTCTTTATAACACTGGTATTAGATGTAATATTGGAGGACAATTGTTTGGCAATTGTGTAAAAAGCATCTCTGCTTCAGATAAAATAAATTGCTTGGGTACAGCTGTTTTTAAAATGCAGTATTCTTTTCCTTCATATACTATGTTTCAAAAGAGAAGTTACAATCTTAAACTCGGGTTTTCATTTGATTGCTTACCATATTAGAGGAAGGATTCTGGAAGCCCCACATATGGTGGTCTTCAGATGAGAATCAAAATTCAAGACTGTAACTTTATTTTTCTAATACCGTAAGCAAAAGGGGAAATATCTGCCATTAGTTTAATATTGCTGTCAGTCCAGCAATTTTCATCTCATTTCTCTGATATTTGGAAACCTTCTCTCCTTTAGCCCATACAAATACTCTGTACAAATTACCCATTGAGAGGACAAATTTGTCTCAATTTTTTAAGAATGTAAATGTGGTGAATTTATCACAGCAAATGTAGGATTTGTCCTGGCAGATACCTAGTAGTTGCAGCTTCCCAATCTCCTGCTACATATGTAGCTAATGAATTTCTCCCCGAGTGTGTCAGAAGATTGCTCAGTGAGGTGCTGTAAAATGTTCATGGTGGAAATAAGAAGCCTGGCATTGAGAAATAAAAAAAAACTGCAGCTGTTGCAGCTCTTCTAATCAGCTGCTACACACATAAGAACATAAGAAGAGCCCTGCTGGATCAGGCCAAAGGCCCATCTAGTCCAGCTTCCTGTATCTCACAGTGGCCCCACCAGGTGCCCCAGGGAGACACGAGACAACAAGATGGTTGCATCCTGTTGCCACTCCCTTGCACCCGGTACTCTGAAATAGCCTACTACTAATGTAAGGAGGTTGCACAATCCATCATGGCCTCTTTTCTTCCAGAAATCTGTCCAATCCCCTCTTAAAGGCATCTAGGCCAGATGCCATCACCACCTCCTGTGGCAAAGAGTTCTACAGATTAACTACCTGCTGGGTAAAAAAATATTTCCTTTTATCTGTTTTAATTCTCCCAACCCTCAGTTTTAGCAGATATCCCATGGTTCTGGTGTTTTGAGAGAGGGAAAAGAACATCCCTCTATCAACTCTATTCCTTCCATGCATAATTATGTATGTGTCAATCATGTCCCCACTCAGGCGCCTTTTTTCTAGGCTTAAGAGCCCCAATCGCTGCAGTCTGTCTTCATAAGGGAGGTGCCCCAGCCCCGTAATCATTTTTGTTGCTCTCTTCGGCACCTTTTCCAGCCCCACTATGTCCTTTTTGAGGTGCGGCGACCAGAACTGTACGCAATATTCCAGATGTGGCCTTACCATCGATTTGTACAATGGCATGATAATATTGGCTGTTTTATTCTCAACCCCTTTTTTAATTACCCCAAGCATGGAATTGGCCTTCTTAATTGCTGCTGCACACTGGGTCGATACCTTCATTGAATTGTCCACCAGCACCCCAAGATCTCTCTCCTGAGCTGTCACAGACAGCTCAGAACCCATTAGCCTATAGGTGAAGTTTTGGGTTTTTGCCCTAATGTGCATCACTTTACACTTCTCTGTGTTGAAACGCATCTGCCATTTTGCTGCCCATCCCCCCCCCCCCAACTTGGAGAGATCCTTCTGGAGCTCTTCATAATCCCTTCTGATTTTCACCACCCGGAAAAGTTTTGTGTTATCCGCAAACTTGGCCACCTCACTGCTTATCCCTGTCTCCAGGTCATTGATGAACAAGTTGAAAAGCACTGGCCCCAAGACAGATCCCTGGGGCACTCTGCTTTTCACCTCTCTCCATTGTGAAAATTGCCCATTGACCCCCACTCTCTGTTTCCTGGCCCTCAACCAATTCTGAATCCATAAGAGGACCTGCCATCTTATTCCCTGACCGTGAAGTTTCTTGAGCAACCTTTGTTGGGGGACTGTTGTCAAACGCCTTCTGAAAATCCACAGTTCACCCACATCCATGTGCCTGTTGACCTTTTCAAAGAATTCCAAAAAGGTTCGTGAGGCAAGACTTACCCTTACAGAAGCCATGCTGACTTTCCTTCAGCAACACTTGTTCCTCTACGTGTTTTAAGATTTTATCTTTGATGAGGCTTTTCACCATCTTACCCGGAACAGACGTTAGGCTGACCGGCGTGTAGTTTCCCTTTTCCCTTTTTAAAAAATTGGCGTGACATTGGCTATCCTCCAATCCTCTGGCACCGTGGCTGTTTGAAGGGACAAGTTGCATACTCTAGTTAAGAGGTCAGCAACTTCGTTCTTTAGTTCCTTAATAACTCTTGGGTGTATACCATCTGGGCCTGGTGACTTATTTATATGTAATTTATCAATTTGATCTAAAGCATCTTCTTTATTAACCATTATCTGATTAAATGCCTTAGTTAGGAAGGGCTGTTCGGGCTGTGGTATCTGTCCAAGTTCTTCTACTGTGAAGACGGACGCAAAGAATTCATTTAATTCCTCTGAAATCTCCAAGTCCCCTTTTATCTCCTGTTTCCCTCCCTCACCATCCAGTGGGCCAACCGCCTCTCTGGCAGGCTTCCTGCTTCTGACATATTTGAAGAAGCTTTTATTATTCCCCTTTATGTTGCTAGCCATGCGTTCCTCAAACTCTTCCTTGGCCTCCTATATCACCTTCTTAATTGTCTTTTGCCAGAGTTCATGTTGTTTTTTATTCTCCTCACTGGGGCAAGACTTCCATTTATGGAAAGAAGCTTCCTTGCTCTTTACAGCTTCTCTAACTTTGTACGTCAGCCATGCAGGCACCCTCCTGGACCTTGTCGACCCTTCTTTCTTTGCGGTATACACTTCCGCTGGGCCTCTACTACTGTTATTTTAAACAGCCTCTATGCAGCCTGGAGAGACTGGACTCTTTTTACCTTCCCTTTCAATTTCTTTCTAACTAGCCTCCTCAACTGAGGGAAATCTGCCCTTTGAAAGTCAAGGGTTCTTGTGTCAGATTTGCTCTGCACTCTTTCCTGGACATGCATGGCCAAACCAATCGCAGCATGGTCACTGTTCCCCAATGGCTCAGTTACACTTACATCCCTAACTAGGTCCCAAGTACCACACAATATTAAATCCAGAGTCACCTGTCCTCTGGTGGGCTCCATGACTAGCTGCTCTAAGGCACAGTCATTCAGCACGTCAAGGAATCCGGTCTCTCTTTCTTGACCAGAGCACCAGTTGACCCAGTCGATATGGGGATAATTGAAGTCCCCCATGATTACAATCTTGTCTCCCTTGGTCACCGCCCTGATTTGTTTCCTCATTTCAAGGTCACCTTCAATTTTTTGATCCGGAGGATGATAGCACCCCCCCCCACTATTACATCACTCTTATGCCCTGGTAGTTTAACCCACAGTGACTCTATGGTGGAGTCCAGCCCACCTTCAGTTTCTACTCTGCTGGATTCTATCCCTTCTCTGACATAGATGGCCACCCCACCGCCAACACGCCCTTCCCTGTCCCTCCTATAGAGTTTATAGCCTGGGATTGCAGTATCCCACTGGTTCTCTGCATTCCACCAGGTTTCCGTTATACCTACTATATCAATGTTTTCCCTAGCCACCAAACATTCCAGTTCCCCCATCTTTGCTCGGGCATTTGCATAATAACACCTATTTACGAGTTTTCCCTGGAGGGATTCTTTTTTGATCCCTTTTCCCCACCTCTTTTTCTACTGGACAAACTGTCACTTACACTCACGTTTGAAGTTCTATTTCCTACTCCTCCATTACTCTGTGGTACTCCTCCACCCTCCTCTTCCCGTAGGGATGAGGAGTTCCGAACCGGATGCCACTCGGCTCCTGTCGGCTTTCCCCCAAGGATCAGTTTAAAAGCTGCTCTGCCACCTTTTTAATGTTAAGCGCCAGCAGCCTGGTTCCATTCTGGTTCAAGTGAAGCCTGTCCCTCTTGTACAGGCCTGGCTTGTCCCAGAATGTCCCCCAGTGCCTAACGAATCTAAACCCCTCGTCCCGACACCACTGTCTCATCCACGCATTGAGACCCCTGAGTTCTGCCTGTCTAGCTGGCCCTGCACGTGGAACGAGTAGCACTTCGGAGAACGCTACCTTGGGGGTCCTGGCCTTCAGCGTCCTGAAGGCAAAAGTGGTGATTCTGTTCAGAAATCATATGAAATATGGTATTGCTGAGGGAGATTTGATGTCATAGTCCTTTTTTCATAGAGAAAAACACTGGAAATACTAGGATTAAAATCTCTTTCCATGAACAGAAGAGTTATGGCTTAGGCAAATCAGCACCCAAGTACACGGAAACTGTAAATTAGGGCATCTGTCTTTTCTTCTGAACAGTAAAGGCATAAAGTGGCTTACATAGATGAATTTGCTGTCTAAATCGGAGGCCTCCAAATTATGGCCTGGGGGCCACATCCGGTCCGCCACAAGATTTTATGTGGCCTACAGCAACTTCACAGCATTTGCTAATGTTTGACATTTTTACTCATTATATATCATTTCTCAGTTTAAGCATGGCATTGTTTCTTTGTAAATTACACATTTTCTTTTGTTCTGAATCATATCATGCTGGTTAAAAAAATCCAAATAAAACTTACGTATTCATTCCATTCTTTCATAAAACGGATTTTTTGGTCCACAAAAATATATAAAATATATATGTAAATATGTATATATAATGTGGCCTTTGTAATGAAAGGTCTGGAGACTCCTACTCTAAATAAATAAATAAATCTACTTTCTGTATAGATCAGTGGGAGGCATTGGTGAACCTGAGGGGCTATTCCTTGGAGTCAGTTGCTGCATTTTGCTTTTAGTTGGGTTGTAGGGATTAGCATGTATCAGTTGTTGTGCCAAGCTCTTTGTGGTAGGAATAAGATTAACAGATGCAAGATATAGTGGTGGACAGAATCGGCTGAGCATGAGGGGAGGGCCATAGATCAGTGGCAGAGCACATACTTTGTGTCCAAAAGGTCCCAGAAAGTAAATCATGAGCAGAGAAAAATTCCTGGCTGAATTGCTAGAGAGCCACTGCTAATCTGTATTGACAGTACTGAGCCACTGCTAATCTGTATTGACAGTACTGAGCTGGACAGAGTAAAGGTCCAACTTGGAAGGCAGCTTCCTTTGTTCCTAACCATTGCTACAGACATATAAGTAAGCAAGAGAAAGGAGATAAGACCCGAACTTAAGAAAATATGCATATGGTTGGGCTCTTTATGTTTTCAAAATCTTCAGAAGTTGCAGGCAGAATCTCATGATCTAATTCTTGTAGAATAACTTCTCTGGATTTTCTTTGATTAATCATGTATGAGATTGGGCTCTGCAGGTTAAGATAAGCTTTGCAAGAGGTTGACTGTCAAAATGAAAAGTTAGGATTTATAAGAATGTATCTCACTAAAAATTGTCACAGTGCTGACTCCAGTTTACAGAAGAAGGTGATTCGGACTGCCACACCAAGGGAAAGTGTGTGTATGGAGTCTAAATCGTAAGTGGACACATTATCTAAGTCTGTAGAACATCATTAGTGCTTATGTGGCATGAAAGTAGAGGTGCATACCCTATACTACAGTTTCCATGTGTTTTGGTTCTCAGGTGAGTTTGTTAAACCCCTGACATTTCCTTATATTAAATGGAAGGATTTTGGTCCTGTAATAGAGTTGAAAAGCCCCTTCTTTCTAATAGTGAAATCTGGCCTTCTTTCTACTGAACACTTATTTACTGAGGTCAGCCTTGCACAATGCATGAAAACTGTAAAACAGAAGAAAATGTGCTTTCCCCTTTCATGTTTCCAGTGTTGTGTGGGTGTGTGAGGTGTCCAGCCACTTCCCCATGCAAGGTACACCTATGGGGGAGATGGAAGATCATCCTAGAAGTGTAGGAAGAGGAAGCACAACTTGTTCTTGAATGAGTTTTTGACTTCCATATAGTCAGCTAAGCAATGGGGCTGCTTCTTTTTCCTCCTCCTCCTTAATTTACAGTTTCTGTAAATAATGTGCATGGGGGGTACAGTCTGGACATTGAGCTGTCTGCTTGCCTGAAAAGCTAGCTTGGATAGGAAAGGATGCTGGCGAGTCTGTGGAGGAGTCATCTGGCCAAAAAACATCCTTGCAGAACTGGTCTGAAGCTTGGTGCAGCTGCTTGTGAGAGCTTGGAAAGTTCAAGAGCCGGCAGCCAGGATGGTGACTGCACTATGAAGAGAAACACCCGGAGAAATGGAGGGTTCTATGAGATTGTCTCATGGAATTATAAAAATCTCATTTGAAAAAAATGTATTTATGTTCAGGCTGCCTGTATAAATCACCTTGAGCCTTTGAGAAAGGCAATATATAAATATAGTAATAGTAAATATTCAGTGTTTTCCTCTTCTCGTACATACCTTGTAGGCTGGTCCACAACATTTTCTTTTCTAAATTCTGTTCTGGGTTTTCTTAATCTTCAATTAGTTTCCACAGTCATCCTGACAACTGTTCTATCTACCAAATACCTGCAGGCTGGATGCAGCCCCCAGAAGCTCTTTGTCTGGCCCTCAGGCTCTCCCAGCACCACCATCAGCTGCTGAGTTGTGCTGAGGTATCACTGCTGAAAGGGCAGCCCATGTGATGGTTGGACTCTTCCATATCTTGAAAATATGATTGACATTTGCGTATTTTCTGTTATTTGCAACAAATGAGTTTAAGAGAGAAAAAAGTCATCACTTGTTTAATGACAACACTTCCGGCCTCATGAATGGTATTCAACCTGCTTTATGAAATGAGTCTGACACTCCTGGCCCACAGTCATTTCGTACTCTGTAGTGTGTAACTTTTATACTAAAGGCTAAGTTGGCATGTGTGCTCTATAGAGCTTATGCCAGCTGCTTGTGGAGTTAAGTGTGTGGGCCCGTACACACAGAAGGGATTTACAGAACAATCCTATGCGTATCTGCTCAGAAGTAAGCGCCATTAAGTTCAATGGGACTTATGCCCTGGAAAATGTGCAGACTATTGCAGCCTTTCTTGCTTATGCTCACAGAGTATAGAGTTTAATTCTCATTAGAGGCAAGATTCAGTTGTGAATTCTAGGTAGTCTTGGACAAGCCGTTTACTCGGCCCCAGACCTTCATGTGCTGCTGATGACAATACTGGCCTGCTTTGCAGACTAGTTAACCGTTTTGCAAGATAATATAGGTGAAGCACTTTTGGAATTTTCCAAATGTGGTGTTGTTGCTAAATAGCAAGTAGGTGCCTTTAAGCCAGTAGTTCCTATCCTCTTTTGCAACAGGGACCCCCTTTTTAAGTACAACAACCTGTCGGGACCCCCCTCAAGACCTAGAGCGGGAAGTGATGTCATTATGCAGGAAGTGATTGTTTTCAATAAATCACACTTTTTGAAAGTCAAAAAAACTCCACAACCATTTTAGAATGTTCTGAATGATTTGTACCTAAGTGACATTTGAGTTTTGAGTTCAGTGATTGATTCAGCACTGAGAACAACATTGCACAAAACGCATTGTGGCTTCTCTGTGCCATTGCTGATCAAGGTGCTAAAGCCAAATTTTAGATAGTCTTCAGAATATTTACATTCCTCTTCCCTGTGCAACTCACCTAGGCATGCACATGGAAGGAAAGAGACTCAGGAGAGATTTCATCACACACATATGCATACATAGCAAGGCTAATTTCTCTTGCAGCCACAAGCATTAAGGAGGTGGCAGTTTAATGGGGAAGCCTCTTCCCTAGCCAAAATGAAGCTTCCAAAATGGTGATGCCAGCTTTTTAAGATGGCTGCCCCAAGCTCTTCAAGACCCCCCTGAAAATTGGTTCATGACCCCTTGGGGGTCTTGACCCCTAGATTGGGAACCACTGCTTTAAGCCTAGAGTGGATCAGAAAAGATCTGTGCCAACCTGTGTGCACATTCCAAGTTCAAATTTATTACCCAGGTTCACACCTGATGCACACACTGTTAAATGAAACAGTACCCAAACAGCTGCAACATTTTCTATTATTGGAAAATCTTACATTACTAATAATTGGCAACACTTTTACCAACTTTGCTAACTCGTAATATTACTCTTGTTGGTTGTTGATCAGCTGTATTAGATATTATTTCCTTTTTAAGTTTACAAACACCTGTACTACTGCATACCTTGGGGGTTCCAAGTATGTGGAAACAACAATCTATTTTTTAGTGGTACTGTTTCACTTCCAAACTGAAAAATACTTGGCCACCTGAATTTGCTGTTAATGGGGATAATTAATGTGCAGGTCATAATGGGTTTTGCATTACAGTGAAAATGTTATCACTGAAGGTTAATATATAGAAGTCTGCTACCTGCAACGCACGCACGCACGCACACAAGAAAGAGAGGGTTGAATTTGTGACATTAATGATCCCCATTAACAGCAAATTCAGGTGGCCAAGTGCCTTTCAGTTTGGAAGTGAAACAGCACCAATAAAAAATAGATTGTTTCCACATACTTTGGGGCAGATGCCTGACCTGAAACTGGGAGAGAGTCTCATCTTCTGAACCCTGGAATTTGGTTTCATTGCACCTTGCTAGTGTTCAGGTGAGAATAGCAAAAGGTTCTTTGCCAATAACATCTGAGGTTCATGGACTTGCAAGGGATATCTGCTTCTCATGTAGTACTTGTAGTTAACAGTGTATTATGGTTTTTGTGCTCTAACTTTCAACAGTCTAGTGAGATAATCTACTTCTTTTTTGGAATGAACTGACACACTCTGGCCCAAAGCAGTTCAAGGGACCCCCCCAAGTAGAAGACAGATTGGAATTCACTTCTTTCAGATTCAAGTCAGCCTCTATCTTTATTGGACCAGGCTGGCTCTCGGATGAGCATCTCACATTCCTGGTTTCAGGGATAATTACTGGTAGCTTCACCAGGAAAGCATTATTGGGATGCAGCACACTGGGAAGAGGATTAGCAGCAATGAAGGCCACTTCTCCTTGGAGCCACCTTTGGGTGGCATGGATTGTCCAGTTTCTTAACCACCTCCAGGCTCCTTGAAAAAAGTAGTGTCTGAGGATTGACTGTTAGTCTCCAAGAACCCATCTGAGCATCACTTGGTAGCACTGAACAAAGTGAGCCTCGCTGCTGGAATGTGGCAGTCAGTGACTTAAACCAGCTCTGGTTTTGTTCCATTGTAACGTGAATGTAAAATGTACATTAGCCAGAATGCAATTTTCTTGCAAGTGCTTCTTCATAAACCACAACCAGACGTTGACATAAGTAGCCTTTGAAATGCTCTTGTGCTATTTAAGTCTCAGAGTGGCAATGCAATCCTCTGAGAGGGCTATGGTAAGATTGGGTTCCAGCCCGGCAACCTGTTTACAGAACCATCCAAGGAGATTCTTTGTCAGCCGAGATAGAATCTGAGAGAGTAGGTGAGATACAAGAGGATCATAGTTGGAGTAAACCCTTCGTTGGAAGGAAGCTGAACTCTGGGGGTGGGGACAATAATCTCAGCCCATGAATCCCGCTCAGATGTGACAACGCTCTGTCGGCCTTTTGGAGTCCCTTGAATTCACCAGGCATTCAACCCTTTTGTGCTGTGTGCATGGAAGCCCAGGGCACATCTGCTGCCCCTTTTATTGCTCACAAAGAACTTGGAGGCCCAGCTTGACAGCCTAATTAATGTGCATGGGAGACATTTGCATTGAATGGCTTTCAAAAGCAGTATCTTGAAAAGGCAAGGCTCTCTTTTCGGGAGTCCTGAATTGTGTCTTTGCAAGGCACTCAAATGCTTTTGGTTTTTTTTATCCCCTCCTGGTCTTGGGATAACCCTTGCATTTCCAAACAAATTCAGTCTAAATTCAGTCTGAGGCATTGTTCATGTCCTGTCGTGGCTGCTTATGTCTTCAAGAGACAAAGTCTCATTGTGTTAATGCTCTGTAGTAAAATGACTCCTGCTGAGCTCATGGCCTTGTCTCTGACCCTTCATTGAATCGGCAGCTCTTTGGCTGGTGAGTGGAGAAATTGCTTGGTGGAACTCTTGATCTTTTCCTTCTTCATCTCCATTCTGTCCTCTAGATCTTTCTAATCTAACGTGTTATGTGTTATATTTTGCCCAAGAGAGAACTGAAAATGTGTGACACTCATTTTAAATCTTGCAGTTGCCAGATCTCTTCCCCCTCCCCCAGTAAATGCATTAAAAATCTTTACATTTGCATTTCAGACTATTTTGAGCTGGTTATTGCATTCCTCTGCATAAAATCCAAGGCAGCATTTTGATGCTCAGACGTCCTTGCCAAGATTCTGTACTTGCATATGGAACTGAAGTTGGCAAGCTGTGGACTGCTTTGCTTGTGCTCAAAGCCCTTGCCTAGGGATGCTTTCTGTAGGTGCTCTCAGGTTCATGTATTCCTGTACATGAGAGCAGGAGTGTGCCCACAACCTGTGTTCCTCCCTGCACAGAAGGGAGGAAATGAGTGTTCTTTGCTTTGTATATGATATAACTGTTATGTATCTTCTTGTTTTTAGAAGATCAAAGGTTTCTGTGGTTCTGGAATACAGTTCTTCAAGAATCCAAACAGGATTCTCCTGCAAGGAAAGTGGCAAGTGGGCCCTCAGTAGCCATGGAGGATTCCAGGAACACACACACAAACCCCGATGCTTGAGTCCTGGGTGGGGAAAGGGTCCTGGCACCACAATCGCTTACTTTGATGCTGTGCTGGGCCCTCTGGAGGTTGTACCAGTCCAAGGCCCACTCCATGGGCCTCCTCAGAAGGCCTCCTGGATGCATAGCCACTTCTGGTTTGCATATGTAACTCATGACTGAGAGGTATCTTGAAGCCAGTGGATGGCCAATGGAATGGCCATTGGCACAGGCTTCCCTGCACATCAGAACACCTCCCAGACAAGCCCAGAAGTTGTGACAACCAGACAAGACCAGAAAGTGGCTTCCAGCTGCATCCAAGAAATGTGGCCTTGGAAGACCAGTGGAGTGGGCTGCAGGCCTCCTTGTGCCTCAGAATACCTCTTAATGTCTGGAACTCATGAATACAAACCAGAAGTGTTTTCTGGGGGTCTTCTGAGATGCAAGGAGGCATCTCTGAATGCCGAACCCCTGGGTGTATGTAGAAAATAAGCAATAACTTTCATTCTTCTTCATTTTAAAAGGAGGAAGGTTTCTATACTGCTCAGAATAGAATTTTGGCCTTTCTATGATTAGAGGTGTTTGAAAGGTGGATTTTTTTATACTTGGAAGTCTTTGTGAGCAATAGGCTATAATCCTATCGTACTCACCAGAAACAAACATCTCTATGATACAGCGAAGTTGTGCTTTTGAATGCAGGTTGAACAGTGAAATCACTGAAAAGTGAAATGTCACAGTGAAATTTAGCACTTGTGTTCAGGACACACTCAGTGTTCTTGCTACCATGCAGGCGCATAGCTCAGAATCTGGCAATGCAGAAATCAGCGATGACAATATGAGGTCAATACCAAGTGTCCAGAAACACCACTGTGCAGCCACAAAAGGGGATCTGTGCAGCAACATGTGCCCCTTATAGAAAAAGGTTGGACACAATTCTACATTTCAGGCACAAAAACCCTGCTTGAACAATAGGCCTGGCCTTACCAGTAAATGGATCTACAAAAGGCACTTTTTCAAGTGGTGCTCCTTTTATATTTAGTAGAAGGAGAGTAACTGTCTCTACTCACCCCAGCACAGGATCATTTCTAGTGGCTGTTGCTGGTGGCATTTTGATTTTTTTTAAGAGAATGTGAGCATTGTTGGGATATGGAGCCATTTAACTTTATATTATTTTTTGCCTGTTAACCACTTTGTGAACTTTTTGTTGAAAAGTGGCATATAAATACAGATAGGTTGCAACATCATCATTGGCCCAGTGAACTTTGGAGTGTTCAAGGGATATTGGGGACAACTATTAGAAGATGTACAGAATACTTTCTGTATTCTCTCTTTGGTATCCAGTTGGCCATTAGCAGAGGGAGAGTGCCGAACAAGTTAGTTGGGGTTTTGGTCTGATGCAACAAAATATTATTCCATTCTTGGTGTCTAGTCTTAGGTCTTTCAACATTCATATGTCGCTGCTGTCATTCTTTGTGCTTTTTTCTGACTCTGAAATAACCAGCCCTTGAAAATGCAGGTTACTATTCACAAGTTGCAAGGGGACATTAGCTACTAGCTGTGGTTATAGCATATTCTGAACGAGTTCATTGATAAAAATCACATTGCTCTATGCTTTTATGAGCAGGGCGGAGTGGTGAGGTAATGCATTTATCTTTATTGATTCCCGAAAGAACTTGCATGTCTTCTTTCTATAACCTTTCATTTCTAGTCTCATTTCTATAAATACTGCACTTAACCTGGTGCCATAGAGGAGAGCTGTAAAAATAACTATCAGAATAATGTTGCCATTAAACTTTTTGCTGTTATTTTTAACTAATGCTGGCTGAAATAGATGAATTTTCACCTCCCAATTCAGTCCGGCTAGAGTTGGGGGCTGGCTTATGACCTCAGGGAACATTTTCCATAGCTGAGTTGCCACAACAATTAGTGGTGACTAGGAGGAAAGCGTTGGAGCAGAGATTCTTCAGGTGCTGTAAAAGTTTCAGGGGAGACCCCCTATAGCAGTGTTTCCCTAACTGAGCTGTGGCTCTCAGCCAGGGGAGCTGTGGAATCCTCATGAAAAACCTGTTGTCCAGTACAATGTATAGGATTTTAGCCCAAATGGGGAGCCATGGCCAGTGGCCCAGTTGGTCAAATGAGCTGCCAGTTAGAAAGGTTTGGGAACCACCACCGTACATGAAAAGGCAACAGGCTAGTGCTTGCGAGGTAGTGGTGTCCATGGTGTCCACATTGCTGAACAGGCACTGAAAGAGGGAACCTTCTCGTTCTTCTTTTCCATTTTGTAACCTGCCTCTTTCCACAAGTGGCCCTTGCAGCTGCTTTTCCTCAAGCTGTGGTTAAAGTTGCAACTTCCTGTGGAGCCATGTATCAATTGCCACCACCTCTGCTGATCTCCTAGGGTAGGTTATCCTTGGCTGTTGATGGGCAAAAGAGTTTGCTTATTAATCTTAGCCAGCATGTGACTGACTACGTCTGGCTACTGTGAGCTTCTCAGTGGAGTGATTGGGGTGTTTAGGGAGTCATTTTTAACTTGGAGCTTCCAGCAAAAATGGATGACTGACCTCTTACCTTTTTCTGTACAATCAGCTAAATGAGTGAAAACATAGGTCAAAGTTTCCTCCTATAGTGGAGGCACGTGTTTTTTTTAAAATAAATGATAGAAGCATACTTCACTCTTTACAATTACTTTGAGTGTGAGACACTCTATGTTTTGGTGTGCATCACTGTTCTGGTTGGAAGTAGATGAGTGCAGAACAGTGACTCGTGCAGAACAGTGACTCATGCAGACACACAGTGACTAAATAGGTTCTGCTGCATATTTTTACTGGGAGTGGTTGAATGCTTCAGTGGCTCCCAATGCAGGTTGGGGGATAAGGTCAAAATAAGTTAGTTTTGCCAAGAGTTAAATGTTTTCTGAAATAAGAACATCTGAAGACGAAGAAAAAAAGAGTGGCAGAGAACTGCTGGCAAAAAGAAGTTCCCTGAAGGCCCTTGTAGAACTTGAAACATAAAGCAATGTAAGAGTTTGATAACTGAGAACAAGACTCAATAGTGGTCCTGAGGCCAAAGTACAAGAGGGAGTTTATTCAAAGCCAGTGGGAATTGCAGAGAAGAAAAGCGCTTATCTGTGTCTAGAAAGCTGTATAGTCTGTAGTGCCATAAATGTGCGCCTCATAATACCTGATGCTGCCCTGCGGTTTCCAGCACAGTTCAGACATCTGATCAAATTGCCTTTCTCCAGCTCCTGGTTATGGGATAGCATTTTTGAGGCAGCCTTTTAAGAGGTGCCTTTTGGGGGAATATTTTGTCTCACTTAAAATCAAGGAGCAGCCTGGCTTTTTTAGCCGCTTGGATTGAACGTGTTGAGAAGTTATGAGCATGGTCTAAAATCAAAATAGTCTGTAAATTGTGACATTGTAAGTTGTGTGTAACCAGTCTAGGTTAACAGATCAGAGTTGGGAGTAGGAGTAAAAAAATCTGACTTGGAGAGCCAGGCAGCAATGTCTAAATGTAAGGAAGCTAGTGGTTGTGAGCCAGTGGTTCACAAATCCAATTGTCTTGACATGTCTTGAAGGCTGCCTACCTACCCAGGTTTCTAAACTGTAGTGGAGTTGCGTTGAAGCTGTGTGTATTGAAGAACTAGGACAGATTGTTAGTTCTTCTAAAGTCACCAGAGTCCATGCCAAGGGCCATATCCTGTGACTGGTGTAACAGTCTCAACCTATCTGATCCTACACACCTTGGATGTGACTATTAACTTTCTCTCCAGAGCTTTTCAGATCTCCGGTTCTAGATTTTCTGTCATACTTGGGTATGTAAAATATAAAAGGAGAGAAGCATAGAAAGAAATGGAATTGTAGGAGCAAGCAACAGATGGGAGCTGTCAGATATTCTCGATCTCTTTACAAGGCCCACCATTTCAGTGTGTAGTGCTGTCAGAGATATTTCTTCCCCTGCCTGTCTTGGGTTTGAAATGGTATCGTGTTGCCCCATCTCTTAAGCAAGGTAGCTAAATTTCAGGCCGACAGAATAACTGGAGCTTTTTCTTTTTTCCACAGAAGATGATGTTTGCGTTTTCAAGTGTTCTGTGTCGAAGGAGACGGAATGCAGTCGAGTTGGCAAACAGTCCTTCATTATCACACTAGGATGTAATAGTGTCCTTATACAGTTTGCAACGCCAAGTGGTATGTACCAGCAGATTTGTGTCTGATTTGTACAAACAAGCTCCTTAGGTGGCTGGGAAGCAACAGCATTGCTGTGGCCAAACCTGTCAGTCCCTCGCCCACCCTGAAAGCATGAGGAGGTCTTTCTGGCTGAATAGCTTACTTCAGGCCCCTAAAACCCTTTCTAGGATAGTCACTCCTGTGTCTAAAGCATGCTCGGCAATTTGCCTTCAATCAAAGGGGATTCCATACTGTCATATGGCAGCTGAACTCTTGTCATGTTTAACTCAAAAATGCTTAACTGTTTCTATACTGATTCGGGCCCTGCGGTTTTCACTAATTGTGGGTTCCAAACGTGTGGTGGAGGCCAGATCTGTACCCTCCAGTTGGGACCAGAGCTGTGCTTCCGTGATGTCCAAAATGTGTTCTGAGGCCTGGAGAGGCTGTGCACAGCCTTCAGAATTAAATGCATTTTAAAGGCACAAAACCATCACTCTTGGTTTTTCAGGGAAAATAGAAAATGACATTTCTATGCCTTTTCAAAGGCATTCTAAGGCTCAGGGAGGCTGTGCATGGCCTCCCCGAACCTCAGAAACCCTCAAGACCGAATGAGTTCACAGCTCTAGTCACGGGTTGGGTGTCCTGACCCAGGGATCTGCTTATTCATGGGTCTTGGAATCCGTGGGGGTTTTGAGAATGGAAGAATGGATTCTGAGACTGGGCCTGTATATAACTTCAGTATAGTGAACAGTTACCATTGCTTCATTGCGAATTGATTTGGTTTGGCATCAGGAGATGGTAGTGAATAGCAGCCAGAGCTAAAAACTTAGAAGTTTTGAAGGGGATGTGTGGAACTTTTTTTAAGCTCGGGGGGGGGGGGGGCGCGGAGAAATTGCAATAAATGTAAACTTGTCAACC
>JAJKFI010032740.1:0-23469 GCA_029204185.1 Lerista edwardsae | reverse complement strand
AGTAACGTTAATAATGTGATCTAATGGCTGAAAGATCACAGGCAGCTATAATGAAAGACTCTAAAAAAGAGGTGAAAGCTAGGAACATTTTTTATTGTGCAGAGGCGTCTCTCCTGGATATGATCTGGCGCGTTGCTTCCACCAATAATCCTGCATATTAGTAAGTAAGCAAAAATTAACATGTGCACCGTAAGTCTCCAGTGGAAGTTAAATTCAGGGGAGCATTGGCCCCTGGAAATACATACTACTTGCTGCAATAGAGCGCAGAGGTCTCCAGGCTATGGAAGGTGCCAAGGAATTTGTGGGGCAACATGGAGAACCTAGGCTAGTGAGTTGGCCGTGCGAATGCACCTCCTTTAAGTAGGCCACAAAACAAAATTCCAACCCTGCGCGTGGGTCTACTCAGAAGTCAGTCCCTTGGCGTTCGCGGGTCCTGCCTACTCCCAGGAAAGCGCGCCCGCCCGTAAGAAACTACAGCAGCCCCCGCCTCCAGTCCTGCTCCACGGCTGCTGGAGAGAGCCGCCGCCGCCGCCGCCATCAAGACACCTGGAAACGAAGTCACCCGCTATCCTCCCCCGGCGGCCCGGCTCCGTTCTCGCTTTACCTCTGGTACAGCTCCGCCTGCTCGGGGCTATCGAGTCCCCCCGGCTCGGCCATGGCGACGGCTTAATTCAAAGTTCAAACCCGCGCTGCCGCTGCTCTCCCAGCCAGTCACTGAGCGAAAGCGGCGCTGACTCGCTTAGCCAATCAGCTCATTCAAAAGGAGACAGGGCGGGGCCACGCTGCCATTCCGCTGTAGTTCCCCTTGTCAGCCTCCGGAGGGCCTCGTTTTCCTACGGCCGGCGGCAAGGACCCATCCTCCTCGCCGCAACTTAGACAGCCTCCGTCATTTACTCCGCCGGACGAACGGGGGCGCCGTTCCCTTCGGCCGTTTGGCCAGCCTGGGAGAGTCTGGAGGTGTGGCTTCCGGCCCGCTGCCGCCGCCACCTTCCTCCTTGTCGTCCTCAGCCTCAGCCTGCAGGAGCCGCCGCCGCGGAGTGGGCTTGGGATGCCAAGATGGCGGCGGCGGTGTCGGTTTTCCCCGGCGTGCGGCTCTTGACCATCGGCGACGCCAACGGCGAGATCCAGCGGCACCAGGAGCAGCAGGCGCTCCGCCTTGAGGCCCGCACGGGGCCCGACGCCGCCTGCCTCGCGCTCTATAGCCGTGAGTAGAGGAGTCCCAGCCGGCCCGAGGGCTTGCCTGGCTGCCGGCGGGCGGACATGTGGGGGCCGGGAGGGAGAATGAATGAATGGGGAGGCCCTCCCCCTCGAGGCTTCTGTCCTCTTAGCACAAGGGCTCACTTTTTCTTAGGCGCACCGCTGGGTGGGGCGGGCAATTTTAAAGCAAGGTCCCTCTGGGTGTGTGAACATCGCATGTACATCGCGCCTCACGCCCCGAAGAGATCGGGGCAGACGTGAGCGCTGGCATTCTAAGGGTGGGCCGGTTGTAGGGGGTGCCCCTTGTGGAGTGGGCCAGGACCCTTCCTGGAAAGCAATAGCCTTCTTACCATTTTATTTTATTTTACTTTTGCAAGCAAGTCGATGGGGGAAGATCTCCTGCAGATCTCGTTTTCTCTGTCGTTTTAGGACCTCGTTGCACGTGTGCTGGTGGGCACACGTGCTTTTTCCCTTTTGGCATAAGATTTTGAAAGCTGTCAAGGTACTCGGAACTTTCCCCCGGCCCAGTGACCTTTTTTGTTGCCCTAAAACCTGTACGATCTTTCATAAAAAAAAAAATCTCAAGAAAAAATCTTTCAAGAAAAAAAAATCTCAAGAAACCAGGCACTTGGCTTCTAAAATTATAATGCTGATTCTCGGCATCTGAAGTACCTTAAACTAAACTGTCAGAAGTTGAGCTTGTTGCCCACTCGCCCTGCCCCCTGCTTTTTGAAACCAAACAGTCACATAAATATCTGAGTATTGGGGATGGGGGAAAGGTACATAGTACTGAAAATTATGAATATTTACTGTGTTTCTGAGACAAAAACAAATGGAACTGAGGTGGATTGGCATAGGTATGTAGTTATGTTAAACAAAGTTTAGATCAGTGGATGGTGTTGAGGCTGGAATGACATTTGTTATTAAAGTACTTGTATTACACTAGCAGCTGTATAGAGAAGATCTTTAATGCTTGCTTTTTAATTATTAGTTTTTTGCTAGAAGACTTAAGAGATTGTACCTTGGCAGATTTTTCAAAAAGAATAAGAGTGTTTTGAATACCAGTTTAGCTTGTAAAGCCAGTTGTCAAACAATAGCAGCTATGCATGTAGCAAGACTTGTCTGTCCTGGGCACAGAATACCATGTTAATGAAAAGTGTACAGCTGAACACCCTGTAGTTATTGCTTTCCGAACACCCTGCTTTTCCGAAACATTGCTGGAACTACTTCTTGATGGAGCAGCAATCGTCTTTATTTCATACTGTTTTAGCGTTTATGTACGTTATCTCAGTACTGTAATCCTTAGAGCAACTGTACGAGAGAAGCCACTGCTGTTGCTCCCATGTTATGGAGCAGGTGTAGGCAAACTATGGTATGCCAGCAAAATCTGATACGCAGGAGCCTCTAGTCTAGTAGCTCCCAAACCGTTTGCGAAGCTGACAGGATAGATTAGGCTATGTGCATCTAGGGTTAAATAATTTGCAATGGGGGCGGGGGTGGGAGAAACCCTGCTGCCAAATCACCTTTATAGGCACAAATGCTTGAATGGCTGGTAAAGGGAAACTTTTTTAGTGGGTTCTGGTGCTATTATGCTTGGGAACTACTGCCATAGTGCAACTTGCCATAAACCCTCTCTCGTCTAGCCTTCCAGCTTGTCATTATGCTTTCCCATCTGCATGTGCATGCAGCTGCATACATGTTTTTGAAGTCAGCTGAGCCACAGTAGCAATGGGAAGATGAGTGTGCATTGTCACCTCTCTTATTCCTCTGTGTGTGTGTGTGTGTGTCTCCTTTGCCCTATCTCATCAGCCTCTCTACAGTGTGAGCTTGGTGGTTCTTTCTCTTGTTGGCTGCTGCTCCAGCCTTCAACCTCACTTTTTTTCAAAAATGCTGACAGGAGTGAGTGATTGGCTTCCCTGAGTCATGGGCTTCGTTGGTGGGGTGAGAATGTGCTTAAAGTATGTGTGATTTATTGGGTCGAGGATGGGGGGAACTGGTCATGAATTGTTAAAGAGAGAATATTCTTTTCTAAAATATAATAGTTTTTTTATAAAAAAAAACTAAATATCAACATACTGTTGATATTTACATAAGTCTTGTGGCACTCAGAATAAGCACATTTATTGTAGTTTAAGCACATGTGGACTACAGTTCACTATGTCAGATGCATAAAGAAAAGCAAAAGAAATGAAAACTGCTGTTTTCCTCCCCAGATGTCCTTCACTTGTGTTTATGTGCGTTGTTGGCTGCCTTGCGCACATCCTTTTCAGGAGGGGAACAGTGTGACATACATCTTTTAATAAATACTGCATGCAACCTGGCCCTCTGTATAATTTCTGTAGCTCAGTGTAGCTCTCGGGCCAAAAAGTTTGTCCACCTCTGTTATGGAGAGCGGGGATAATACTGAAAAAGAATTTCAGGTCACCTAATGAGCTTGTGTCTGCGAGAACTGGGTCTTCCTAATTCACAGCTCTCCTATTAAGTCACTATGCTACACCATTGGCAGATCCAGCAATAGTTCTGACAGCCTTATCCTCGGCATCTTTACTTGGGTGAAATTGACAGTTCACTGGGGCTTACTGCCAAGTGAGTCCTTACAGGATTGCAGCCCCAAAGGGAGTTGCAGTGCAAGCAGCTTTGCATTTCCTGGGTGGAAAAAGCCTTCTTGAATGCAGCATCCTCAGTTGCCTGTGTTTGCTGTCAGAGATGATTCCTGGCCCTGGGAAGGAAAAATGAAAGGTAACTAGAGCATGTCGCTCTGTGGGAATATAATAGTTACCACAGAAGCTCTGAAAAGATACTTCTAAAACTATTTGGGCTTTAACACGGTTTACATCAGTGATGAAAAGGCCAGGCTGCTTCTGGTACGTATCACCCCATAGTTTATAGCCCCCAAATGAGTGTGCTGTTCTAAATCTTTTTAGTCTTAGGGTAGACATAATTCATTAGTTTGAGACACTAACTGTGGTCCACAGAGGGTGAAATGTGTACACTTAAATGTACATTTTTGCTTTATGATGACTGAAGTGTGAGGTGGTTTTTTTTTCTAAGGAAACAAAGACATCTTGGTAGGAGGCTTTAACGTACTACAGTCAATCCTCTTTAAATGCAACCTCACTTATCTGCAAGGGGCAGAATTGCTACTTTCCTTGTTATCTGCACCTCATTATCCACTATGCAGAAGCTGCAAGGACTTCAGAATGGCACCTGCAACCAGCACTGGCCCCTTTGAAATGACTGGCAGAAGCATCCGCCAGCCATGTTTAAAGGGTCCATGCTAGTTGCAGGTGCCATTCTGAAGTTCCCTGCAATCTCCGGAAGGTCTCTGCAGCATTCAGAAATCTTCTGGTACTTCCTGCTGCACTCTGCTGGCTTCTCAAGCGTCTCTGCTAGATTCTTCTGAAAGCAGATAAGGTATCCCTTGCCCCAAACCCTATTGATCCCATAGGATCAATGGTTTGTTATCTGTGTGTTTGCTATCTGTGAGGATTTCCAGGCACCGAACCCTAGAGGGTAATGAGTTGATTGTATGCTTATAGCTGTTAGTGATATTGCACAATCAGTAATGTTTATGAACACTGCAACATCAGTAGTTTGATACCATGCCTGTTATCCTCTTGTGCTGCCTTATGTCTCATTAGTATTCATAATTCAAGCATTTCACACACATCTCTGTTCCTCTCAGTACTTCATAAGCTAGATTTGTGGTTGCCAAACTGGTGGCAGCTGCGCACCGAAAATCCCTTCCCTGATCTGAGCAGTATTTACAGTTCCAGGGAAGCACCACTCCATTCCTTAGCAGATTTCCTAGCAGGGATGCTCTGGGCAGTCACGATTATGCCCAGCGTCCTGCTGCACTGCTTTCTGGGACACTGCTCGCACAGGCGAAGGGTGCTCTGGGCAGCACCGACCCGTGGGCTAGGGTTTGGAGACCCCTGAGCTAAATCAATATTATGGTTCCTATATTCTAGGTGGAAATGGAGGGGTGGCTGAGAGGTGATGAGTTCCTCAAGTCTACTTAGTGTGTTTATGTCTATGGTGAGATTGGAACTGGATATAAGAACAAAAGAATATTGGCTTTTCCTTGCTGTTTCATAGTTGACTCTACCATTGTATTTGATGAGTCTGAGGCTTTCAGGAGAAACCTGTCCATCCAAATTGGTATTACTGGTCAGATTAGAATGTGAGTTCTTGGTCATGGGGCGGTCAGCAATTTTGATTGGTGTATGATTGGCCTCTTGGTCAAGTTGATTGAGTTGGTCTCAGAAATGATGGGAGGGTCAGCCAGGCCACACATCATGGCAGTCTCGAATCTTCAGGGCTGGCTTTGGGTGTTTTGACCTTTTGGATGTTAGGACAACCAAGGTGTTACCTACATTTAGGTATAAATGGAAATAACTCCTGGAATTGAGTAAGTAAATAAATAAAAAGCCAGCTAGTTAGTCATCTTACAATGCAAGAAAAAGCAGAAAACCATTAAGCTAAAAGGTAGGCCTTCCTATATGTTCCCATATGTTTGGGAAACTGACAAGGTTCAGGAAGAGTACGAAAGTTGCCAGGTGGCCAGATTTTTGTCTTCATTACAAAAAGTCTTTGGTTTTTTCTTTTATGCTTGACTCTTAAAGCCCCACTCTAACAGAGTTTGAAGCATTCCTGTCTCCACCATGCTAATTGCAGTCCAGGGAAATATTTCCTTCCTGCCTACAAACAGTATTGTCAGAATGTCTGAAAAGACACTGAAAAGGCACTCGAGAGCATGGTTCCTCCTCTTCCGTAGATAGATTATCTATCCTAAAGAAATTGTAAAATTCTCACTCAGTTAAGTGAATTGAACTGTAGTGTAGTACTGGAGCATTTAATGTTGCAAACACGATTTTCATTCTTCCTGGAACCTGGCTTTTTAAAAATAAACGGTTGCTCCCTCTTCTTTTTGAGACTATCCTATAAAAGTTTACAGAGGTAGCCTCCTGGGCATCCTAGTTCTTGACCAGATACCAGTTCAGCCTTTCTTGAAGACCTCAAAGGTAGGAGAACCTGCAGTCTCCCCAGGAAACTTTATAGAATTGCTGACAGATGAGCAGCCTTTATGTAACTTTCTAATTTAGACTCCCTGGTGGTTCATCAGATTCACAGAAGAATTGCTTGTGCTCTTCTTTTGAAACATTAGAAAATTGTTTCTTTCTCAATTTTCTCTTTACACTAATATAAATGTAGTCAGATCCTTCTGATTCTCCTTCCAGACTTTCTCTTGTCCTCCTTCTCTGAAGCCTTTTGAGTTTATCACCATCCACCATGAAGGGTGACTTAAAGAGAACCTAAGATTTAAGGTTGGTATCTCTCTACCAACCCAGAGTACAATACCTTGTGTTACCTTGAACACGGTGTTCTTGGAAGATGCACCTTAAAATGGCATTAGTCTTTTCTGCAGCAGGTGTCAGTTCTCTTAGTTGATAGGACATTTCATTGGTTTTAAAGAACTTTTCTGGACACATTGCAACACTGTCCATGACAATTCTGTAAACCAGGTGTGGGAGAGAGAGCATCTTCAGAGGCATTTCTACAGGGAGGGCAAAGCTCTAAGTTGTGCAAGAAGCCTTACCTTGCAGTGGCAATCCCTCCTCTCCTGCACAGTTTTAGCCAATCCTCACAGGGAAAAGCAACATATTGGCATTGCTTACTGGCTACAGCACCAAGGGAGAGGAGGGATTTACATGACAGGGTAAGGCTTCTTGCAACACTTAGAGCTTTGCCTTCCCTGTAGAAACGCCACTGAGCATCTTTTGTCTTTTTGAAACAATACTATTCTCCTATTAGTAATCCAGGGACCAGAAGTATATTTTCACCCACAAACTTTACACATGATCAGTCTCTGTAATAGATTCAGAGCCACCTACCAGGAAAGGCTTCAGTGGTGTTGCATGTATGCTCAATCATAGTTGATATTGCATGCAAAATCTACAGAAAATTGCCATATTAGGGTGTTGAATAACTTTCTCTCTCAAATGCTTATTTTTCCGTATGAATGAACCTGTGGGCATATTATTACATCTTGATTAAAATTTAGTGAGGCCAGCAGGGGATAGATAACATTGCTTTGGCTTCTCAATCTGACCTGCTGGGTTGCTATAAACAACTAGCTGAAAATTAGCGTCCTGTTCCCCACAACCACCCCAGGCCTGGTTTTGTTAGATTATAAGTTAATGACACTGTCTGGTCTGAAGCCTCCTTTTGGATCAGATGAGATCAGGTTTGGAATGTTAGGGCTGGGTGGCTAGTTAATACTAGCTTGTGGTCTAATACTAGCCACAGTTAATACTGTGGTCCACTTGCACTTGATAGAGTTCAATGTTTCAATAAAGATAGAAATGGTGTGCAGTAGTTGGATGTCAGCTTACCTGCCCCCTGGACATCTTCTTCATAATTGTTGTTCCATGCATATTATCATCCATACAAAGTCTCTGGTTGCTATCAATGTTTATGGGTATGACTGCGTGTATGGAAAGTTCTGCTTCAGTATTTAAGTCAAGTGCTGCTTTGAAACCCTATTCAGTGATTATACAACTGCAGGAACAATGTGTGACAGCTTCCTAACACTGTACCATTATAAGGCCTGGAAGTCTATTTAATTCTTTATAACACTGGTATTAGATGTAATATTGGAGGACAATTGTTTGGCAATTGTGTAAAAAGCATCTCTGCTTCAGATAAAATAAATTGCTTGGGTACAGCTGTTTTTAAAATGCAGTATTCTTTTCCTTCATATACTATGTTTCAAAAGAGAAGTTACAATCTTAAACTCGGGTTTTCATTTGATTGCTTACCATATTAGAGGAAGGATTCTGGAAGCCCCACATATGGTGGTCTTCAGATGAGAATCAAAATTCAAGACTGTAACTTTATTTTTCTAATACCGTAAGCAAAAGGGGAAATATCTGCCATTAGTTTAATATTGCTGTCAGTCCAGCAATTTTCATCTCATTTCTCTGATATTTGGAAACCTTCTCTCCTTTAGCCCATACAAATACTCTGTACAAATTACCCATTGAGAGGACAAATTTGTCTCAATTTTTTAAGAATGTAAATGTGGTGAATTTATCACAGCAAATGTAGGATTTGTCCTGGCAGATACCTAGTAGTTGCAGCTTCCCAATCTCCTGCTACATATGTAGCTAATGAATTTCTCCCCGAGTGTGTCAGAAGATTGCTCAGTGAGGTGCTGTAAAATGTTCATGGTGGAAATAAGAAGCCTGGCATTGAGAAATAAAAAAAAACTGCAGCTGTTGCAGCTCTTCTAATCAGCTGCTACACACATAAGAACATAAGAAGAGCCCTGCTGGATCAGGCCAAAGGCCCATCTAGTCCAGCTTCCTGTATCTCACAGTGGCCCCACCAGGTGCCCCAGGGAGACACGAGACAACAAGATGGTTGCATCCTGTTGCCACTCCCTTGCACCCGGTACTCTGAAATAGCCTACTACTAATGTAAGGAGGTTGCACAATCCATCATGGCCTCTTTTCTTCCAGAAATCTGTCCAATCCCCTCTTAAAGGCATCTAGGCCAGATGCCATCACCACCTCCTGTGGCAAAGAGTTCTACAGATTAACTACCTGCTGGGTAAAAAAATATTTCCTTTTATCTGTTTTAATTCTCCCAACCCTCAGTTTTAGCAGATATCCCATGGTTCTGGTGTTTTGAGAGAGGGAAAAGAACATCCCTCTATCAACTCTATTCCTTCCATGCATAATTATGTATGTGTCAATCATGTCCCCACTCAGGCGCCTTTTTTCTAGGCTTAAGAGCCCCAATCGCTGCAGTCTGTCTTCATAAGGGAGGTGCCCCAGCCCCGTAATCATTTTTGTTGCTCTCTTCGGCACCTTTTCCAGCCCCACTATGTCCTTTTTGAGGTGCGGCGACCAGAACTGTACGCAATATTCCAGATGTGGCCTTACCATCGATTTGTACAATGGCATGATAATATTGGCTGTTTTATTCTCAACCCCTTTTTTAATTACCCCAAGCATGGAATTGGCCTTCTTAATTGCTGCTGCACACTGGGTCGATACCTTCATTGAATTGTCCACCAGCACCCCAAGATCTCTCTCCTGAGCTGTCACAGACAGCTCAGAACCCATTAGCCTATAGGTGAAGTTTTGGGTTTTTGCCCTAATGTGCATCACTTTACACTTCTCTGTGTTGAAACGCATCTGCCATTTTGCTGCCCATCCCCCCCCCCCAACTTGGAGAGATCCTTCTGGAGCTCTTCATAATCCCTTCTGATTTTCACCACCCGGAAAAGTTTTGTGTTATCCGCAAACTTGGCCACCTCACTGCTTATCCCTGTCTCCAGGTCATTGATGAACAAGTTGAAAAGCACTGGCCCCAAGACAGATCCCTGGGGCACTCTGCTTTTCACCTCTCTCCATTGTGAAAATTGCCCATTGACCCCCACTCTCTGTTTCCTGGCCCTCAACCAATTCTGAATCCATAAGAGGACCTGCCATCTTATTCCCTGACCGTGAAGTTTCTTGAGCAACCTTTGTTGGGGGACTGTTGTCAAACGCCTTCTGAAAATCCACAGTTCACCCACATCCATGTGCCTGTTGACCTTTTCAAAGAATTCCAAAAAGGTTCGTGAGGCAAGACTTACCCTTACAGAAGCCATGCTGACTTTCCTTCAGCAACACTTGTTCCTCTACGTGTTTTAAGATTTTATCTTTGATGAGGCTTTTCACCATCTTACCCGGAACAGACGTTAGGCTGACCGGCGTGTAGTTTCCCTTTTCCCTTTTTAAAAAATTGGCGTGACATTGGCTATCCTCCAATCCTCTGGCACCGTGGCTGTTTGAAGGGACAAGTTGCATACTCTAGTTAAGAGGTCAGCAACTTCGTTCTTTAGTTCCTTAATAACTCTTGGGTGTATACCATCTGGGCCTGGTGACTTATTTATATGTAATTTATCAATTTGATCTAAAGCATCTTCTTTATTAACCATTATCTGATTAAATGCCTTAGTTAGGAAGGGCTGTTCGGGCTGTGGTATCTGTCCAAGTTCTTCTACTGTGAAGACGGACGCAAAGAATTCATTTAATTCCTCTGAAATCTCCAAGTCCCCTTTTATCTCCTGTTTCCCTCCCTCACCATCCAGTGGGCCAACCGCCTCTCTGGCAGGCTTCCTGCTTCTGACATATTTGAAGAAGCTTTTATTATTCCCCTTTATGTTGCTAGCCATGCGTTCCTCAAACTCTTCCTTGGCCTCCTATATCACCTTCTTAATTGTCTTTTGCCAGAGTTCATGTTGTTTTTTATTCTCCTCACTGGGGCAAGACTTCCATTTATGGAAAGAAGCTTCCTTGCTCTTTACAGCTTCTCTAACTTTGTACGTCAGCCATGCAGGCACCCTCCTGGACCTTGTCGACCCTTCTTTCTTTGCGGTATACACTTCCGCTGGGCCTCTACTACTGTTATTTTAAACAGCCTCTATGCAGCCTGGAGAGACTGGACTCTTTTTACCTTCCCTTTCAATTTCTTTCTAACTAGCCTCCTCAACTGAGGGAAATCTGCCCTTTGAAAGTCAAGGGTTCTTGTGTCAGATTTGCTCTGCACTCTTTCCTGGACATGCATGGCCAAACCAATCGCAGCATGGTCACTGTTCCCCAATGGCTCAGTTACACTTACATCCCTAACTAGGTCCCAAGTACCACACAATATTAAATCCAGAGTCACCTGTCCTCTGGTGGGCTCCATGACTAGCTGCTCTAAGGCACAGTCATTCAGCACGTCAAGGAATCCGGTCTCTCTTTCTTGACCAGAGCACCAGTTGACCCAGTCGATATGGGGATAATTGAAGTCCCCCATGATTACAATCTTGTCTCCCTTGGTCACCGCCCTGATTTGTTTCCTCATTTCAAGGTCACCTTCAATTTTTTGATCCGGAGGATGATAGCACCCCCCCCACTATTACATCACTCTTATGCCCTGGTAGTTTAACCCACAGTGACTCTATGGTGGAGTCCAGCCCACCTTCAGTTTCTACTCTGCTGGATTCTATCCCTTCTCTGACATAGATGGCCACCCCACCGCCAACACGCCCTTCCCTGTCCCTCCTATAGAGTTTATAGCCTGGGATTGCAGTATCCCACTGGTTCTCTGCATTCCACCAGGTTTCCGTTATACCTACTATATCAATGTTTTCCCTAGCCACCAAACATTCCAGTTCCCCCATCTTTGCTCGGGCATTTGCATAATAACACCTATTTACGAGTTTTCCCTGGAGGGATTCTTTTTTGATCCCTTTTCCCCACCTCTTTTTCTACTGGACAAACTGTCACTTACACTCACGTTTGAAGTTCTATTTCCTACTCCTCCATTACTCTGTGGTACTCCTCCACCCTCCTCTTCCCGTAGGGATGAGGAGTTCCGAACCGGATGCCACTCGGCTCCTGTCGGCTTTCCCCCAAGGATCAGTTTAAAAGCTGCTCTGCCACCTTTTTAATGTTAAGCGCCAGCAGCCTGGTTCCATTCTGGTTCAAGTGAAGCCTGTCCCTCTTGTACAGGCCTGGCTTGTCCCAGAATGTCCCCCAGTGCCTAACGAATCTAAACCCCTCGTCCCGACACCACTGTCTCATCCACGCATTGAGACCCCTGAGTTCTGCCTGTCTAGCTGGCCCTGCACGTGGAACGAGTAGCACTTCGGAGAACGCTACCTTGGGGGTCCTGGCCTTCAGCGTCCTGAAGGCAAAAGTGGTGATTCTGTTCAGAAATCATATGAAATATGGTATTGCTGAGGGAGATTTGATGTCATAGTCCTTTTTTCATAGAGAAAAACACTGGAAATACTAGGATTAAAATCTCTTTCCATGAACAGAAGAGTTATGGCTTAGGCAAATCAGCACCCAAGTACACGGAAACTGTAAATTAGGGCATCTGTCTTTTCTTCTGAACAGTAAAGGCATAAAGTGGCTTACATAGATGAATTTGCTGTCTAAATCGGAGGCCTCCAAATTATGGCCTGGGGGCCACATCCGGTCCGCCACAAGATTTTATGTGGCCTACAGCAACTTCACAGCATTTGCTAATGTTTGACATTTTTACTCATTATATATCATTTCTCAGTTTAAGCATGGCATTGTTTCTTTGTAAATTACACATTTTCTTTTGTTCTGAATCATATCATGCTGGTTAAAAAAATCCAAATAAAACTTACGTATTCATTCCATTCTTTCATAAAACGGATTTTTTGGTCCACAAAAATATATAAAATATATATGTAAATATGTATATATAATGTGGCCTTTGTAATGAAAGGTCTGGAGACTCCTACTCTAAATAAATAAATAAATCTACTTTCTGTATAGATCAGTGGGAGGCATTGGTGAACCTGAGGGGCTATTCCTTGGAGTCAGTTGCTGCATTTTGCTTTTAGTTGGGTTGTAGGGATTAGCATGTATCAGTTGTTGTGCCAAGCTCTTTGTGGTAGGAATAAGATTAACAGATGCAAGATATAGTGGTGGACAGAATCGGCTGAGCATGAGGGGAGGGCCATAGATCAGTGGCAGAGCACATACTTTGTGTCCAAAAGGTCCCAGAAAGTAAATCATGAGCAGAGAAAAATTCCTGGCTGAATTGCTAGAGAGCCACTGCTAATCTGTATTGACAGTACTGAGCCACTGCTAATCTGTATTGACAGTACTGAGCTGGACAGAGTAAAGGTCCAACTTGGAAGGCAGCTTCCTTTGTTCCTAACCATTGCTACAGACATATAAGTAAGCAAGAGAAAGGAGATAAGACCCGAACTTAAGAAAATATGCATATGGTTGGGCTCTTTATGTTTTCAAAATCTTCAGAAGTTGCAGGCAGAATCTCATGATCTAATTCTTGTAGAATAACTTCTCTGGATTTTCTTTGATTAATCATGTATGAGATTGGGCTCTGCAGGTTAAGATAAGCTTTGCAAGAGGTTGACTGTCAAAATGAAAAGTTAGGATTTATAAGAATGTATCTCACTAAAAATTGTCACAGTGCTGACTCCAGTTTACAGAAGAAGGTGATTCGGACTGCCACACCAAGGGAAAGTGTGTGTATGGAGTCTAAATCGTAAGTGGACACATTATCTAAGTCTGTAGAACATCATTAGTGCTTATGTGGCATGAAAGTAGAGGTGCATACCCTATACTACAGTTTCCATGTGTTTTGGTTCTCAGGTGAGTTTGTTAAACCCCTGACATTTCCTTAAATGGAAGGATTTTGGTCCTGTAATAGAGTTGAAAAGCCCCTTCTTTCTAATAGTGAAATCTGGCCTTCTTTCTACTGAACACTTATTTACTGAGGTCAGCCTTGCACAATGCATGAAAACTGTAAAACAGAAGAAAATGTGCTTTCCCCTTTCATGTTTCCAGTGTTGTGTGGGTGTGTGAGGTGTCCAGCCACTTCCCCATGCAAGGTACACCTATGGGGGAGATGGAAGATCATCCTAGAAGTGTAGGAAGAGGAAGCACAACTTGTTCTTGAATGAGTTTTTGACTTCCATATAGTCAGCTAAGCAATGGGGCTGCTTCTTTTTCCTCCTCCTCCTTAATTTACAGTTTCTGTAAATAATGTGCATGGGGGGTACAGTCTGGACATTGAGCTGTCTGCTTGCCTGAAAAGCTAGCTTGGATAGGAAAGGATGCTGGCGAGTCTGTGGAGGAGTCATCTGGCCAAAAAACATCCTTGCAGAACTGGTCTGAAGCTTGGTGCAGCTGCTTGTGAGAGCTTGGAAAGTTCAAGAGCCGGCAGCCAGGATGGTGACTGCACTATGAAGAGAAACACCCGGAGAAATGGAGGGTTCTATGAGATTGTCTCATGGAATTATAAAAATCTCATTTGAAAAAAATGTATTTATGTTCAGGCTGCCTGTATAAATCACCTTGAGCCTTTGAGAAAGGCAATATATAAATATAGTAATAGTAAATATTCAGTGTTTTCCTCTTCTCGTACATACCTTGTAGGCTGGTCCACAACATTTTCTTTTCTAAATTCTGTTCTGGGTTTTCTTAATCTTCAATTAGTTTCCACAGTCATCCTGACAACTGTTCTATCTACCAAATACCTGCAGGCTGGATGCAGCCCCCAGAAGCTCTTTGTCTGGCCCTCAGGCTCTCCCAGCACCACCATCAGCTGCTGAGTTGTGCTGAGGTATCACTGCTGAAAGGGCAGCCCATGTGATGGTTGGACTCTTCCATATCTTGAAAATATGATTGACATTTGCGTATTTTCTGTTATTTGCAACAAATGAGTTTAAGAGAGAAAAAAGTCATCACTTGTTTAATGACAACACTTCCGGCCTCATGAATGGTATTCAACCTGCTTTATGAAATGAGTCTGACACTCCTGGCCCACAGTCATTTCGTACTCTGTAGTGTGTAACTTTTATACTAAAGGCTAAGTTGGCATGTGTGCTCTATAGAGCTTATGCCAGCTGCTTGTGGAGTTAAGTGTGTGGGCCCGTACACACAGAAGGGATTTACAGAACAATCCTATGCGTATCTGCTCAGAAGTAAGCGCCATTAAGTTCAATGGGACTTATGCCCTGGAAAATGTGCAGACTATTGCAGCCTTTCTTGCTTATGCTCACAGAGTATAGAGTTTAATTCTCATTAGAGGCAAGATTCAGTTGTGAATTCTAGGTAGTCTTGGACAAGCCGTTTACTCGGCCCCAGACCTTCATGTGCTGCTGATGACAATACTGGCCTGCTTTGCAGACTAGTTAACCGTTTTGCAAGATAATATAGGTGAAGCACTTTTGGAATTTTCCAAATGTGGTGTTGTTGCTAAATAGCAAGTAGGTGCCTTTAAGCCAGTAGTTCCTATCCTCTTTTGCAACAGGGACCCCCTTTTTAAGTACAACAACCTGTCGGGACCCCCCTCAAGACCTAGAGCGGGAAGTGATGTCATTATGCAGGAAGTGATTGTTTTCAATAAATCACACTTTTTGAAAGTCAAAAAAACTCCACAACCATTTTAGAATGTTCTGAATGATTTGTACCTAAGTGACATTTGAGTTTTGAGTTCAGTGATTGATTCAGCACTGAGAACAACATTGCACAAAACGCATTGTGGCTTCTCTGTGCCATTGCTGATCAAGGTGCTAAAGCCAAATTTTAGATAGTCTTCAGAATATTTACATTCCTCTTCCCTGTGCAACTCACCTAGGCATGCACATGGAAGGAAAGAGACTCAGGAGAGATTTCATCACACACATATGCATACATAGCAAGGCTAATTTCTCTTGCAGCCACAAGCATTAAGGAGGTGGCAGTTTAATGGGGAAGCCTCTTCCCTAGCCAAAATGAAGCTTCCAAAATGGTGATGCCAGCTTTTTAAGATGGCTGCCCCAAGCTCTTCAAGACCCCCCTGAAAATTGGTTCATGACCCCTTGGGGGTCTTGACCCCTAGATTGGGAACCACTGCTTTAAGCCTAGAGTGGATCAGAAAAGATCTGTGCCAACCTGTGTGCACATTCCAAGTTCAAATTTATTACCCAGGTTCACACCTGATGCACACACTGTTAAATGAAACAGTACCCAAACAGCTGCAACATTTTCTATTATTGGAAAATCTTACATTACTAATAATTGGCAACACTTTTACCAACTTTGCTAACTCGTAATATTACTCTTGTTGGTTGTTGATCAGCTGTATTAGATATTATTTCCTTTTTAAGTTTACAAACACCTGTACTACTGCATACCTTGGGGGTTCCAAGTATGTGGAAACAACAATCTATTTTTTAGTGGTACTGTTTCACTTCCAAACTGAAAAATACTTGGCCACCTGAATTTGCTGTTAATGGGGATAATTAATGTGCAGGTCATAATGGGTTTTGCATTACAGTGAAAATGTTATCACTGAAGGTTAATATATAGAAGTCTGCTACCTGCAACGCACGCACGCACGCACACAAGAAAGAGAGGGTTGAATTTGTGACATTAATGATCCCCATTAACAGCAAATTCAGGTGGCCAAGTGCCTTTCAGTTTGGAAGTGAAACAGCACCAATAAAAAATAGATTGTTTCCACATACTTTGGGGCAGATGCCTGACCTGAAACTGGGAGAGAGTCTCATCTTCTGAACCCTGGAATTTGGTTTCATTGCACCTTGCTAGTGTTCAGGTGAGAATAGCAAAAGGTTCTTTGCCAATAACATCTGAGGTTCATGGACTTGCAAGGGATATCTGCTTCTCATGTAGTACTTGTAGTTAACAGTGTATTATGGTTTTTGTGCTCTAACTTTCAACAGTCTAGTGAGATAATCTACTTCTTTTTTGGAATGAACTGACACACTCTGGCCCAAAGCAGTTCAAGGGACCCCCCCAAGTAGAAGACAGATTGGAATTCACTTCTTTCAGATTCAAGTCAGCCTCTATCTTTATTGGACCAGGCTGGCTCTCGGATGAGCATCTCACATTCCTGGTTTCAGGGATAATTACTGGTAGCTTCACCAGGAAAGCATTATTGGGATGCAGCACACTGGGAAGAGGATTAGCAGCAATGAAGGCCACTTCTCCTTGGAGCCACCTTTGGGTGGCATGGATTGTCCAGTTTCTTAACCACCTCCAGGCTCCTTGAAAAAAGTAGTGTCTGAGGATTGACTGTTAGTCTCCAAGAACCCATCTGAGCATCACTTGGTAGCACTGAACAAAGTGAGCCTCGCTGCTGGAATGTGGCAGTCAGTGACTTAAACCAGCTCTGGTTTTGTTCCATTGTAACGTGAATGTAAAATGTACATTAGCCAGAATGCAATTTTCTTGCAAGTGCTTCTTCATAAACCACAACCAGACGTTGACATAAGTAGCCTTTGAAATGCTCTTGTGCTATTTAAGTCTCAGAGTGGCAATGCAATCCTCTGAGAGGGCTATGGTAAGATTGGGTTCCAGCCCGGCAACCTGTTTACAGAACCATCCAAGGAGATTCTTTGTCAGCCGAGATAGAATCTGAGAGAGTAGGTGAGATACAAGAGGATCATAGTTGGAGTAAACCCTTCGTTGGAAGGAAGCTGAACTCTGGGGGTGGGGACAATAATCTCAGCCCATGAATCCCGCTCAGATGTGACAACGCTCTGTCGGCCTTTTGGAGTCCCTTGAATTCACCAGGCATTCAACCCTTTTGTGCTGTGTGCATGGAAGCCCAGGGCACATCTGCTGCCCCTTTTATTGCTCACAAAGAACTTGGAGGCCCAGCTTGACAGCCTAATTAATGTGCATGGGAGACATTTGCATTGAATGGCTTTCAAAAGCAGTATCTTGAAAAGGCAAGGCTCTCTTTTCGGGAGTCCTGAATTGTGTCTTTGCAAGGCACTCAAATGCTTTTGGTTTTTTTTATCCCCTCCTGGTCTTGGGATAACCCTTGCATTTCCAAACAAATTCAGTCTAAATTCAGTCTGAGGCATTGTTCATGTCCTGTCGTGGCTGCTTATGTCTTCAAGAGACAAAGTCTCATTGTGTTAATGCTCTGTAGTAAAATGACTCCTGCTGAGCTCATGGCCTTGTCTCTGACCCTTCATTGAATCGGCAGCTCTTTGGCTGGTGAGTGGAGAAATTGCTTGGTGGAACTCTTGATCTTTTCCTTCTTCATCTCCATTCTGTCCTCTAGATCTTTCTAATCTAACGTGTTATGTGTTATATTTTGCCCAAGAGAGAACTGAAAATGTGTGACACTCATTTTAAATCTTGCAGTTGCCAGATCTCTTCCCCCTCCCCCAGTAAATGCATTAAAAATCTTTACATTTGCATTTCAGACTATTTTGAGCTGGTTATTGCATTCCTCTGCATAAAATCCAAGGCAGCATTTTGATGCTCAGACGTCCTTGCCAAGATTCTGTACTTGCATATGGAACTGAAGTTGGCAAGCTGTGGACTGCTTTGCTTGTGCTCAAAGCCCTTGCCTAGGGATGCTTTCTGTAGGTGCTCTCAGGTTCATGTATTCCTGTACATGAGAGCAGGAGTGTGCCCACAACCTGTGTTCCTCCCTGCACAGAAGGGAGGAAATGAGTGTTCTTTGCTTTGTATATGATATAACTGTTATGTATCTTCTTGTTTTTAGAAGATCAAAGGTTTCTGTGGTTCTGGAATACAGTTCTTCAAGAATCCAAACAGGATTCTCCTGCAAGGAAAGTGGCAAGTGGGCCCTCAGTAGCCATGGAGGATTCCAGGAACACACACACAAACCCCGATGCTTGAGTCCTGGGTGGGGAAAGGGTCCTGGCACCACAATCGCTTACTTTGATGCTGTGCTGGGCCCTCTGGAGGTTGTACCAGTCCAAGGCCCACTCCATGGGCCTCCTCAGAAGGCCTCCTGGATGCATAGCCACTTCTGGTTTGCATATGTAACTCATGACTGAGAGGTATCTTGAAGCCAGTGGATGGCCAATGGAATGGCCATTGGCACAGGCTTCCCTGCACATCAGAACACCTCCCAGACAAGCCCAGAAGTTGTGACAACCAGACAAGACCAGAAAGTGGCTTCCAGCTGCATCCAAGAAATGTGGCCTTGGAAGACCAGTGGAGTGGGCTGCAGGCCTCCTTGTGCCTCAGAATACCTCTTAATGTCTGGAACTCATGAATACAAACCAGAAGTGTTTTCTGGGGGTCTTCTGAGATGCAAGGAGGCATCTCTGAATGCCGAACCCCTGGGTGTATGTAGAAAATAAGCAATAACTTTCATTCTTCTTCATTTTAAAAGGAGGAAGGTTTCTATACTGCTCAGAATAGAATTTTGGCCTTTCTATGATTAGAGGTGTTTGAAAGGTGGATTTTTTTATACTTGGAAGTCTTTGTGAGCAATAGGCTATAATCCTATCGTACTCACCAGAAACAAACATCTCTATGATACAGCGAAGTTGTGCTTTTGAATGCAGGTTGAACAGTGAAATCACTGAAAAGTGAAATGTCACAGTGAAATTTAGCACTTGTGTTCAGGACACACTCAGTGTTCTTGCTACCATGCAGGCGCATAGCTCAGAATCTGGCAATGCAGAAATCAGCGATGACAATATGAGGTCAATACCAAGTGTCCAGAAACACCACTGTGCAGCCACAAAAGGGGATCTGTGCAGCAACATGTGCCCCTTATAGAAAAAGGTTGGACACAATTCTACATTTCAGGCACAAAAACCCTGCTTGAACAATAGGCCTTGCCTTACCAGTAAATGGATCTACAAAAGGCACTTTTTCAAGTGGTGCTCCTTTTATATTTAGTAGAAGGAGAGTAACTGTCTCTACTCACCCCAGCACAGGATCATTTCTAGTGGCTGTTGCTGGTGGCATTTTGATTTTTTTTAAGAGAATGTGAGCATTGTTGGGATATGGAGCCATTTAACTTTATATTATTTTTTGCCTGTTAACCACTTTGTGAACTTTTTGTTGAAAAGTGGCATATAAATACAGATAGGTTGCAACATCATCATTGGCCCAGTGAACTTTGGAGTGTTCAAGGGATATTGGGGACAACTATTAGAAGATGTACAGAATACTTTCTGTATTCTCTCTTTGGTATCCAGTTGGCCATTAGCAGAGGGAGAGTGCCGAACAAGTTAGTTGGGGTTTTGGTCTGATGCAACAAAATATTATTCCATTCTTGGTGTCTAGTCTTAGGTCTTTCAACATTCATATGTCGCTGCTGTCATTCTTTGTGCTTTTTTCTGACTCTGAAATAACCAGCCCTTGAAAATGCAGGTTACTATTCACAAGTTGCAAGGGGACATTAGCTACTAGCTGTGGTTATAGCATATTCTGAACGAGTTCATTGATAAAAATCACATTGCTCTATGCTTTTATGAGCAGGGCGGAGTGGTGAGGTAATGCATTTATCTTTATTGATTCCCGAAAGAACTTGCATGTCTTCTTTCTATAACCTTTCATTTCTAGTCTCATTTCTATAAATACTGCACTTAACCTGGTGCCATAGAGGAGAGCTGTAAAAATAACTATCAGAATAATGTTGCCATTAAACTTTTTGCTGTTATTTTTAACTAATGCTGGCTGAAATAGATGAATTTTCACCTCCCAATTCAGTCCGGCTAGAGTTGGGGGCTGGCTTATGACCTCAGGGAACATTTTCCATAGCTGAGTTGCCACAACAATTAGTGGTGACTAGGAGGAAAGCGTTGGAGCAGAGATTCTTCAGGTGCTGTAAAAGTTTCAGGGGAGACCCCCTATAGCAGTGTTTCCCTAACTGAGCTGTGGCTCTCAGCCAGGGGAGCTGTGGAATCCTCATGAAAAACCTGTTGTCCAGTACAATGTATAGGATTTTAGCCCAAATGGGGAGCCATGGCCAGTGGCCCAGTTGGTCAAATGAGCTGCCAGTTAGAAAGGTTTGGGAACCACCACCGTACATGAAAAGGCAACAGGCTAGTGCTTGCGAGGTAGTGGTGTCCATGGTGTCCACATTGCTGAACAGGCACTGAAAGAGGGAACCTTCTCGTTCTTCTTTTCCATTTTGTAACCTGCCTCTTTCCACAAGTGGCCCTTGCAGCTGCTTTTCCTCAAGCTGTGGTTAAAGTTGCAACTTCCTGTGGAGCCATGTATCAATTGCCACCACCTCTGCTGATCTCCTAGGGTAGGTTATCCTTGGCTGTTGATGGGCAAAAGAGTTTGCTTATTAATCTTAGCCAGCATGTGACTGACTACGTCTGGCTACTGTGAGCTTCTCAGTGGAGTGATTGGGGTGTTTAGGGAGTCATTTTTAACTTGGAGCTTCCAGCAAAAATGGATGACTGACCTCTTACCTTTTTCTGTACAATCAGCTAAATGAGTGAAAACATAGGTCAAAGTTTCCTCCTATAGTGGAGGCACGTGTTTTTTTTAAAATAAATGATAGAAGCATACTTCACTCTTTACAATTACTTTGAGTGTGAGACACTCTATGTTTTGGTGTGCATCACTGTTCTGGTTGGAAGTAGATGAGTGCAGAACAGTGACTCGTGCAGAACAGTGACTCATGCAGACACACAGTGACTAAATAGGTTCTGCTGCATATTTTTACTGGGAGTGGTTGAATGCTTCAGTGGCTCCCAATGCAGGTTGGGGGATAAGGTCAAAATAAGTTAGTTTTGCCAAGAGTTAAATGTTTTCTGAAATAAGAACATCTGAAGACGAAGAAAAAAAGAGTGGCAGAGAACTGCTGGCAAAAAGAAGTTCCCTGAAGGCCCTTGTAGAACTTGAAACATAAAGCAATGTAAGAGTTTGATAACTGAGAACAAGACTCAATAGTGGTCCTGAGGCCAAAGTACAAGAGGGAGTTTATTCAAAGCCAGTGGGAATTGCAGAGAAGAAAAGCGCTTATCTGTGTCTAGAAAGCTGTATAGTCTGTAGTGCCATAAATGTGCGCCTCATAATACCTGATGCTGCCCTGCGGTTTCCAGCACAGTTCAGACATCTGATCAAATTGCCTTTCTCCAGCTCCTGGTTATGGGATAGCATTTTTGAGGCAGCCTTTTAAGAGGTGCCTTTTGGGGGAATATTTTGTCTCACTTAAAATCAAGGAGCAGCCTGGCTTTTTTAGCCGCTTGGATTGAACGTGTTGAGAAGTTATGAGCATGGTCTAAAATCAAAATAGTCTGTAAATTGTGACATTGTAAGTTGTGTGTAACCAGTCTAGGTTAACAGATCAGAGTTGGGAGTAGGAGTAAAAAAATCTGACTTGGAGAGCCAGGCAGCAATGTCTAAATGTAAGGAAGCTAGTGGTTGTGAGCCAGTGGTTCACAAATCCAATTGTCTTGACATGTCTTGAAGGCTGCCTACCTACCCAGGTTTCTAAACTGTAGTGGAGTTGCGTTGAAGCTGTGTGTATTGAAGAACTAGGACAGATTGTTAGTTCTTCTAAAGTCACCAGAGTCCATGCCAAGGGCCATATCCTGTGACTGGTGTAACAGTCTCAACCTATCTGATCCTACACACCTTGGATGTGACTATTAACTTTCTCTCCAGAGCTTTTCAGATCTCCGGTTCTAGATTTTCTGTCATACTTGGGTATGTAAAATATAAAAGGAGAGAAGCATAGAAAGAAATGGAATTGTAGGAGCAAGCAACAGATGGGAGCTGTCAGATATTCTCGATCTCTTTACAAGGCCCACCATTTCAGTGTGTAGTGCTGTCAGAGATATTTCTTCCCCTGCCTGTCTTGGGTTTGAAATGGTATCGTGTTGCCCCATCTCTTAAGCAAGGTAGCTAAATTTCAGGCCGACAGAATAACTGGAGCTTTTTCTTTTTTCCACAGAAGATGATGTTTGCGTTTTCAAGTGTTCTGTGTCGAAGGAGACGGAATGCAGTCGAGTTGGCAAACAGTCCTTCATTATCACACTAGGATGTAATAGTGTCCTTATACAGTTTGCAACGCCAAGTGGTATGTACCAGCAGATTTGTGTCTGATTTGTACAAACAAGCTCCTTAGGTGGCTGGGAAGCAACAGCATTGCTGTGGCCAAACCTGTCAGTCCCTCGCCCACCCTGAAAGCATGAGGAGGTCTTTCTGGCTGAATAGCTTACTTCAGGCCCCTAAAACCCTTTCTAGGATAGTCACTCCTGTGTCTAAAGCATGCTCGGCAATTTGCCTTCAATCAAAGGGGATTCCATACTGTCATATGGCAGCTGAACTCTTGTCATGTTTAACTCAAAAATGCTTAACTGTTTCTATACTGATTCGGGCCCTGCGGTTTTCACTAATTGTGGGTTCCAAACGTGTGGTGGAGGCCAGATCTGTACCCTCCAGTTGGGACCAGAGCTGTGCTTCCGTGATGTCCAAAATGTGTTCTGAGGCCTGGAGAGGCTGTGCACAGCCTTCAGAATTAAATGCATTTTAAAGGCACAAAACCATCACTCTTGGTTTTTCAGGGAAAATAGAAAATGACATTTCTATGCCTTTTCAAAGGCATTCTAAGGCTCAGGGAGGCTGTGCATGGCCTCCCCGAACCTCAGAAACCCTCAAGACCGAATGAGTTCACAGCTCTAGTCACGGGTTGGGTGTCCTGACCCAGGGATCTGCTTATTCATGGGTCTTGGAATCCGTGGGGGTTTTGAGAATGGAAGAATGGATTCTGAGACTGGGCCTGTATATAACTTCAGTATAGTGAACAGTTACCATTGCTTCATTGCGAATTGATTTGGTTTGGCATCAGGAGATGGTAGTGAATAGCAGCCAGAGCTAAAAACTTAGAAGTTTTGAAGGGGATGTGTGGAACTTTTTTTAAGCTCGGGGGGGGGGGCGCGGAGAAATTGCAATAAATGTAAACTTGTCAACC
>JAJKFI010032739.1:0-40679 GCA_029204185.1 Lerista edwardsae | reverse complement strand
TTGCTGACTCTGTACTCCAAGCCCTAATCTTTGTGTTCCTTTTTTTTGTCTCATCTGAAATCAGTTCTGTGCATCTCCCACAGCAGGATGCACAAGATCGATTTCAAATGAACTGGAGATGCATGGGGAACAGAGAACGTGGGGCATCCTGTTTCCCCACTCCTGCCTTCTTTTTTCTGATTTTTCAAAATGGCAAATAGACAAGTTCACAATCATACACACTCTTGCTTCTCAGCGCCATGTGTAACACATTAACGGTACTGGCCTACCTTTATAGACCTGTTGTAAGGGGGAACATGAACCTCCATAGAGCAATCACATGCAATATCAGTGATATTAATATTAATGCCCGTGTTTGAGAGATTCAAAAACCTATTCAATCCATTTTGTGATATCTTCAGGCAAATATTTAATACAAGTTTTTAACTATAAATTTTAATCCAAAATTTGATAAATGGGGACTTGAGAACAAATGTTTCCCTTCGTGTATTTTGTCTCATTCAAATTTAGCATTTTACCACTTTTGCAATATGTCCTCTTTTATATAATGATTAAGTTTCACAATGCAAGTCATGCAACAATCAACATAGTCTCAATGAATTCCTAATATTTTTCTTTTTAATCTGACAAACAGAACCAAACCTGTATAAAGAATATTTTTAGGGAGGAACTGGTTCTTACTGCTATTCTCAGGTTAACTTGAAAATTACCAGTGTTCTTTATCTTCCTCCCATATCAGAAAATAATTTTCCAAGACAATGCGAGAATTGGAAAGTGGCATCCCTCCCAATGACCAGAACATACACAATGCTGTTCGCTTAATGGTCAGGGGAGGGGAAGGGAGCATCACTAAATTCAAGCCAGAGAAGAACGTGGGACATGTAAAGAACTTGGGACATGTCACCCCTTTGAGACAATCTTCTACAAGCCCAAACAGTTATTTTTCTGAGCCCAAACTTGGAGAAGTTTGCTGTTGGCTCTAGATACTATATCCAGATACTGTTTTTCCAGTATTATATATAGCAAATGATGTTTCATGCTATATAATTCTGAAAAGTTCTTTCAACTAGAGAGGAAATTTGCCTTATTGTCTGTCTTATTTCCAGTATTTCTTCTCATCTAAATAGTATCTGTGTTGAATTTTTTTTTGTAATAATTCAATTAAAAACGCATGTATGGAGAAGCTGCTGGATCACAGGTAAAAATAAGTTGCCTCTGGGTTTAACAGTGCTTTGGGTCTTGGATCAATCAAAATTAACTCGTAAATTTTATTTTTTACTCCACTTTTGTAATAAAAATCGTCTCATGAAGTGACTTACAGCAATACAGTACACAATCATGTGCATACATGAACATAAGAGAGGTTCTTATTGGATGATGGCTCAGACTAAGCTAGGCTTCCCTTGCTGTGTTGGTTTTCCCAGGAGGTATAAGTGCAACAACTTGATCCTCTGTCTGATGGTAGAAACCAGACAGTCCTTTTTCCTCATTACTGTAAATAAAGCACATGGCCAGGGTAAACAGTCTAGGCTGGACTCCTGACATTACTTCAACCTGGATATATCAGGGTGAGCCCATCAGATTTGGAAAATGCACCTCTTCCCCTAATCTTCCCCCATCTCTACAGACCAAGGACTTCATCCACTCAGAGCTGCTGGCCTACCTGTACTCCTCTGCCGACCAAAACAGCTTGATGGAAGAGTCTGCAGACCAGGCACAGCGCAGAGATGACATGCTGCGAATGTACCACGCCCTGAAGGAGGCCTTGCAAATAATTGGAGACATCAGTACCAGTACAATTTCCACACCAGTTCCCCCTCCTGTGGATGACACATGGCTGCAGGCAGGGAGCAGTGTGACTACGTGAGTGTGAGGGAGTAAGCATTGGGTTGATGTGTTTGTTTGAGATGTGTGTGGTAGAAGTACGCATACCACTTACGCCAGGAGTTTCAAATTATGGACTATGAGTGTTTGCTGAGTTGAGAGTCTTGTTTGGAGCCTGCCTCCACAGGATTTCACCATTGATCTTGATCAGTGATTCTCAAACTTCTTGCTATTGGGACCCACCTTAAAAAAAAGTTTCACTTTACCAGCCGCTCAAGCCTCTGTGTCTGACTGGGTAGCAGTGCTCCCTTCAAAGTAGCAAGTTGTCCACCTTTGAAGGACATAGCCTAATCTACCCTGTCAGTTTCACAAACCATCAAAAATTGAGTTGTGACCCAGTTTGAGAACCACTGATCCAGATGCATGATCTTCGATCTCTGAGTTTGCATCTTTCAGTTTTTGCATTATTGTGTCAGTTGGCAGGTTGTTCAAATAATGTTTGGCAGTGGCAGCTGTAGTTTAGTTTTGGAACCAATTTCCCAAGCTGGCATTCTTGTACAGTTTGTGAAATATACAGGGTTGCATTTTGGATTTTATTGTGGGAATAGATGGTTTGCCTTATTTCAAGTTTCTTGTTTCTTGAATTCAACTAAGCTACACTTCGGATGACTTTTTATTTTTCTCCTTTGCAGCTTGATGCAGCTCAGGCCTTCTTCTACCGTACTGCCACCAGGGAGACCTCCAGCTGTGAGGGGCCCCATGCCTGGTCCTCCTCTGATCCCAGTGCCAGTAGCAGGCCCCTCCTCTTTTGTGGCACCACCCATTCCCTCCCGCCCTGGACCGCAAAGCGCATTCGTTGCTAATAATGACCCTTTCTCAGCTCCTCCTCAGATTCCTTCACGACCAGCACGTATTCCACCCGGCATCCCTCCAGGTGTGCCCAGGTAAGAGCCATTCCAGACTGCTTTCTATATTTGCTCATGTTCTTCCATTCAACAGCAGGGAACAGACCAAAGTGCCCTGTTACCAACTGTTGTATTGCTTTATTGGAGGAACTGTCTAAGCCTACTCTTGAATAGCCTGTCTAATGCTCACCACCTGCAATGGTAGGCAAGCTGGGCCTGGTGGACAAAGGGATCTGTCCATCTGGGTCACCACTTTGATATGCTCGGCATGCTAAAGGATAACATGTGATAGATTCTACAGCCTACACATCTTCATAGTTAAACTCAGGTTCATATACCACAACGAATAGATGTTTCCCAACTATTCGTGGGATGTTGGAATGGGCAGGAGTGTTGTGGATGCCTCACTTGCAGACATCTCATGCTGATGACTAGCTCCTTGTTCCTTGTGTTCACTTCTCCATTCCTCTGTTTTGTTGTCTCTGCAGCAGAAGACCCCCTGCAGCACCAAACCGACCCACCATCATCAGACCAGCTGAGCCCTCGTTATTAGATTAATCACCACTACTACTGGGGGGGGGGGGGCTGTTGCTTGTTAACTACCTTGTGAAGAGAACTCATGCCTAATCTCTTGTGTAAAAGAGCTCTTTGCATCTGTGATCAACTGTAGCCAAGGCCCATTTTTCTCCTCTCCCTCATTCTCACCAATAGCACAACCATGACAACAATAAAGGGGATGGGTGCTGTGGGTCCGTTTCCTGTAAATAGCCCTGAGAGGCCAAGCATTCCTTGTAGTTCCCTCTCTGTCCTTGGGTCTTGGCTAGGGAGGGATTTGGTGACCATCCTTGGGAAAGGAGGGGCTGGTTTCTTCACCCTCTTCTTGGTGCCACACCAGACCCATTCCACATGAGAACATGGAGGATCCTGTTTTGTGGAGTTTTGCACTTTGTTGAAGATACAGAAAGGAACCCCGAATTGAATGATTGCCGCAGGATTGCTTGTGAGAGGGGAGAGTTTGCATTTCCATCAAAACTTGTGCATTCAGCACAGTCTCCCTTTGCCAGTCATGTGATTGAACTTTTTGACTTTTTTCTTTGTATTATATATAAACCTCCTGAAATTGTCCTTCCTTCAATTGTCCCCTTGAAATTTTGTTCAAAACCTGATCATTTTATAGCTTTGAAGGGAAAAAAAGGAAATTATGATGGAATTGCATATGGCACATTGTTAATAATTCCAATTCACTGAAGTGGAGCAAGACTTTACCAAGCAGAATCTTTGTAAAGAGGAAGGCACTAGATTGCTTTTGAGCCTCGGGTATAATGCTAACTTCCATGACAGGCCACCCTTTTGCGCAGCCAGTGCTTTTTTCTTAAACGGAGGCAGTGCACTTTGACCTCAGCACACCGGTTGTGGTCTGGATAACACATGATTAGGAATCCCTCCTAACAATAGGGAGGCATCCAGATGGCCAGTTAAAGAGGTTTATTTCCAGCTGTAATAACACTTGGCTTTTCCCCAGTTGACTGGAACCATTTGTAACCTGCCCTGCCTTGTGTACGAAGAAGAGTGAGTGAGTACTTCAAAAAGCTGATCAAGTTTGTTGTCCTCTGCATAGATTGTGGTCGCCCTGAAAAGCTTTTCCTTTGCTAATCCAAAGAATGACTTTACCCCGTGCAGTAATTTCATTCTGTCAGTCGTTCTGCAGCTGAACTTTGCCTCTAGGCAGAATCAGGTTCCTCAAGACAGAGACCGGAAATCGGTCTTGTGTCACCAGTGCTAGATGGTCCACTTCCCCACAGAAGCTCCTCTAGGAGGCTGTGGCCTGTCAGAAATGTTTGGGTTGGCTGCTCATTGCTTCAGCTACTCATGTTCTCTGAGACTTTATGGAGCAACACTGGAGCCTTCAACAGGACTAGTAAAGCACTCTGCCCTCCCCGGGGCTGTAGTTGTATATATTTCTTCAAAAAGATAGACTATTAATACTTGTATAAATTCTAGATTTTTTTTTTTAAAAAAAGAAATCATCAGTTAAGCCCCAGCCCCCACCCCAGCATACAATACTGTCAGGGTTACCTTGGCCCTTCCTCAGATGAGATATAAGGAACAGCAGCAACACACACACCACCTGCCTTAAACGTTTCCTGTCAGTGGCTTTTCCCCTTCCTTGCCTGACTTGGAGCAAGTGTTGCTTGCTCCCTTCCCGCCCTAGAGATATGACCCTTCCACAGCCAGTGCTAACGTGTGCCTTTACTGCTTGAGTTCAATGCCGTCTGGCCTAATAACCAGTGTTGCCTTCCTGAAAATGTTCCTCTGCCCTCAGAGACATTACCACGGGCTTTGACCTTCTCTTGCGGTGCAGTTCATAACCTCCCACCACTTACTGCCCATACTGCTCTGAAAGCTGGCCTTTGCTTGGTAGCACGGACTTCCACTGTAATCCATTTTGTTCTGATTTGCTTCCCAATACTGTGTGAAGGGGTTCTGGGGCCTTCTCTCCCTCATCTCTAGATGAAAAAAAGCTCCCAACAGTTTGACATAAGTGCCTCCATTCTGTATCCTATTAATAAACTAAAATAAAGGGAAATTCTGCTGGTGGAAGCTCTCTGGCACCTTATGGTGTTGGGTTTCTTGTGTTTGATTTTTTTCCCCCAGTGTCTTGTATGTTTTTGTGTACTGAATGAACTACAGCAGGGGTGTCAAAGTCATTTCATACAGCAGGCCAAATAGCATTCATAGCTGAGGATCGGCAGTGATGTCTTAAGCCAGAAGTGACACCATTAACTAGAGTATGGCTAGAAATCAACATTTTTTTCCCATTTAGGAACATGAGTTGCAAATGCAGAAGAGAAAATGTGCCATCTTGATCATATTTTGAAGATACGGAAGAATCCAGTTATCATGTGAGCTGCCATTTCAGCCATTGCCATGTCTGTTTAGGGCAGAGGTTCTCAAACTGGGGTATTATGATGCTCCAGCCAGAAAATCTCTGGCCCTGTCCCCTTAAGTGGCAGGGAGGGGAGACGGCAGCAGTGTGATCCCTGGGATTGTGTTGCTGCCTGGGGCAAAAGGGGTCTTGATCTACTCACTCATCAAAGCACTGGCCTTCTGGGCATGCAGGGAGCCCCCAAGCCATGGAATATTAGAAAAAAAATTACCACAATCCACTTCCAGTTTTGCCATCAAAAATCGGAAGTGGGTCACAATAATAAAAAATATATATTCTGAGGCTTGGGGAGCCCTGTGGAGGCAGCTGTAGGGCTCCTCACACCCCTAGAAGGTCAGCACTTGATTAATAAATAGATCGAGATCATGATCCTAGGGATTGTGTTGCTGCCTTCTCTCCTCCCCCGCTACAGTGGTGGGCTATTGCAATTATTTTTAACCAGGGTGCCGTGAAACAGTGATGTGCCATGGGAGTTTAAGGTAGGGCCATAGGGGGGATTTGAGCCCCCCCTCCAGCAGTACGATGTGCCTTGCCAATTGTCAAAAAATGGATGGCATGCTTTGCCAATTTAGCACCTTGTCAGTGTACTGTGAGATGAAAGAGGTTGAAAATCACTGGGCTAGAGGCTGACACGTCTGCAGGTCAGGGGGTAGCATGTGGCATGCTGCCTCAAGTGCTAGGAGGACTAGAGCAGTAATGCAGCCCCCTATGGTAAGGGGGGGAAAACATTTCCTTACCTTAAGGAAGCCTTCATGACTACCCACACACATACTACAGGATGCAGTGCACTCCCCATTGGCACAGCTGCATCAGCACTGGAAAGTTGGGTCAAATTGGGCTCCCAGATCACTTTTCCTAACATGTTATGTTTCTAGTATCCTGTGTAGCTCCTTAATTTCTTAGGTTAATTGTTTCTTTTTTCCCTTCACCCCACTGATATGCTAGTCAGTGCTTGCCTGTTTTTCATTTTGAACTCAAGAACACTAACTGTTTCTCAAGAACCATGGTACATGGAACTAAAGAGAGAAGCACGACCAGTTACCAAGGCTGGATTTCCAGCCTTGAGCAAAGTACAGTTTGGAATACAGTATCAGAGGATAATAGGTGTTCTTGATGAGAAAGCAGCTGTGAAGGGAAGCAGCAGATTTTGCAACAGATGAGGCTAGAAATATTATTGTAAAAAGCCCTAGCAATTCACAGCTTGCTTGTCACACACGTAAAGACTACAAGAGAAATGGTTCTAAGTGAAGTTTTGGAAAGAATGGCTTAACAGATCAAATTAATTTGATAAAAGGTCTCTGAAGTATTACATTCCAAACAAGAGGAGATTGAAGACACTTTTAACCCACCTGACCACAATTGCAGAGAACTTTAGTTTGGCTGGCTTTGTGCTCACATAAAATTGAATGATTGGATTTTTTACTCAGATCTCTTGAGAGAACTAGTCAATTTATCTAAAATGTATGGCCAGAGAAATTGCAATTATATTTTTAAAAAAACTACTATGCAGGGGCTTTGTGCATCTGGAATGTACAAAGAACAGAGTCCCCAGTCATGTGGATCAAATTACCTGGCTGAATGGCAAAAGAAATCTACTCATTACAAAGACAATAGGAAGCAAGTAATGGGCTTTTCAGGCAGAAATAAGGGCTATATCAGCAAATAGTGTTTTCCTTTTTACTATGAAGTCCTTAGTATTTTTAAGTGCTTTACAAATAACTGCCCAAAAGTGGAATGACCAACATACATGGTCATGATGTTGAGATACACCTGTATCTCATTTGCTCATGTAGAGGGGGCAGTAGAGTCAGGGTGTCCTTCACCCCAAAGCCTGCCACAGCTGCCCTCCAGCCCACCACAGATAGTGCTGCATTCATTTGCTTCCTTACCTTGTTCCTTCCTCAAGCAGCTCTTTTCCAGAAATGGGAAGTCCTGTTTTATTTAAAGGGACTGCAAGAGGAAGGAACAAGGTGAGGAACAAGAGAAGCAGAGGGCCACTGCCCACACTTGGAAAAAAAAAAAAAACAACCATATGGGCAATGGCAATCCATTTCTCTGCTCCGCCCAGCTTCTTTCTCTTATAGTCCTTTAAATAAAACAGGAACTCCTGACTTCCTGTTTTTGGAAAAGAACCAAACAAGGAAGGAACATGGTGAGGAAGTAAAAAGGCTGCTTTTCTATTTGGATTCTGTTTCGTGGGGGATTGCAGCTGTGTAAGGCAGCAGATCAGGCTGGGAGATGTCCCTGCCTATATTCTGGTTATCTGAATGGGAAGTAGTATTCATGCTCCCTTGAAAGATTTTTTTTGGGCTCTCTCCCTTTTCCATCTGAATAGATCAAGATGTGTGCTATGTGGGGCTAGCTGCCAATCTTCATGTGCCCTGATTTCACTACAAATCTCTTTGATATTTTTATGACCATATAATGCTTGCCGAGTTTGCTCTGTAAAAACAGAACATATGGCTAGTCTAAAGAATTCTGAGGTGCCAGCTATGGTTAAACTTCTTCAACCTACAGGGAAACAGCCAAATGGTTCTCCATTGCAAAGAAGGTGCTGCTGGAAGACAAAACTTCCTTTGAAAATCTTCATGATTACCTAAAAGTGGTTTTGAAGAGTTTTGGTGATTTCTGATTTTAGCCAGGAGTAGGGTTGTGACACGTCCTTTTACAGTGGTGCATAGTGCAAGTCACCCAATGAAGGGCAGGAATGGGTTGTATTTTAGTATGCATCCTCCAGTGATCCTCTGACCGGAACAAACATCTGCATTTTGAACACTGTTTCTCTTTCCTAGCTCTACATTCTGTTCCCTTATGCTCTTTCTCCTGCAGCACTGCCTCTGCCCCAAAGTACTGCAATTACTTTCAGTCTTAGGGCCTATCCAAATTTTCCAGTACCTGTGCAGTTCTGCTATTGGAGTGTGTGCTCCATCCATCCTGTGTGGGGGGGAGCAGTCACAGAGGCCTTCTTCAGGTATGGGAACATCTGTTTCCTTACTTCAGAGCTGCATTGTGGCTCCTCCAGTGATGGAAACATTGATAGGGCTGGGTCCTTAGTCCTATGCATTACAACTTTCCTTTGGCTCCCCCTCCTCCAGTCAAAGTCTCACACGTTAGCCATCTTTATTTGTCAGAGTGGAGTATGTTGGCCCTGGCTTACTTGAGGAGGAAAAGTATTTTGCACGTACTGTATTAGATAATAAATGCAAGGGAGCAGAGCAAATCCGTACCCCTTAAATAAGCTAAAAGAGGAAGGAAACTGCATTAGAGAGCTTGAGGCAACAAGTTTTAATTTGGTAGTTAAATTGTGGCAGACTGCACCAAAAACAATAGGAAGACTGCACACTAGTATGACCTTTGCTTGGTGCAATGCTGCAGGCTTAAACAGAATGAAGGTTTCAGTTGTCTACGTTTTGTAGCCTGATGGCCTGCTCTATGCAAAGCATTGCATTCCCAGTGACACACATGAACACAGCCGTCTGCCATGAACACGTAGCCCTAGTCAGATCCCTTGAAATAGTGCTCCTCAGTATCTTCTTCCAAGCCCCTGACTAGTGCTCCTGTCAATTAGCTGAATAAGCCTATGTGTTCAGAGCCATAGCACAAGCTCTCTCTCAGGCCGGACAAGAGGAGGGCTAGTAGCTCACTGTTGGCTCACAAGCATTGTGGATGCTTGTTGGGCTCAAACAATGCTTCTGTTTTGTTGCAAAAAAAAAAAAGCTTGCATCTGGACGTCCCACACAAATACAAACAACTGGTATGATCGCTACAGTGTAGCTGCAACCGTTTCTGGGAACAGAACTGCAGCTGGGGTGGGGGTGGGGAGGAGGAGACAGGGACAAACATTCGGACAAAACTGCTAGGCCTAGACCCCAAAAGGCCACCTTGGACTGAGTTTCATAGAATGAATTCTTCTCAGGATTTCTCCCATCAGCAGAAATGTGTCCCAGCCACAATAAGCCAGCTCATAAGAGCCACGTGACAGAGAGGCTTAATTTCACACTTGGATTTATTAGCTGGTATAGGGTTATACCTTGAGAAGGACCGTGTAGATTTAGGAAGTGCTTCTAATGGAAAATTTCAGCCTGGTGCAACTTTCATTACATTACTGAGATGGAAAAAGCCATTCCTGATTGAACTTCCTCTTCCCTCAAGCCACAATAGCCACTATGGGGCAACTTGGACCTGCAGCAGTGACATTGCTGGCAAAAGTCCATGTTGGTCCATGAAGGTGAATCAGGCCTGGGAAGGAGACGGGTTTGGTATGTGCTGCCACCAATGACCCCCTATGCCAGATCTACCCTCTTCCCCTGCCCCCAAACCACCCTGTTCAAAGCCCGCCCCCCCCCCCCCGGCAACTTACTTGGGCCAGCAGATCTTCAGCTATCCACCGGCGCATGAGAGGCTGCTCTGGCCTCCCCACCAGTGGGTTTATAGCGCATACCGTTGGAAGCTGCTTTGCAACTGCTATGAAACAGCCCATTGGCACACTAGTTACACCAATGGGAACAACGGATAGGATTGGACTATAAGCCTTAATACCGGGATTATGACCTAAAAATAGGCCACCATAGCAGTCGTCTGATTTGTCTTCCACTGAAAACCATAGTTCTGGATTGGGGGACACCAGCTCCATACGAGACCATTGCCAGCCCTCAGGAGCTTGCTAACAGCTGGAGCCAAAACCTTTTCAACAATTCCTTTTAATACACACAATGAATACGACACACCTCCTGCACATACTCTTCTGGTAGTCACAGCTGAAGAAAATGGAGTCCAGAACCAAGGAGCATAAAGGTGCTCAGTGTTACCTGGGAAACTGAAGGCTGCGAAGTCCTGTCATGTCCTCTTAGAGCAAAGAGATCCAAAATAGAAAGCAGGGGCTGGGTCCCTTCCAAAAGCAAAGGGGGAAGGGCACCACTACTTCCTGCTAGGCCAGCAACACTGATTAAGGCACACATGGGCTAAGTCCGATGCGGAATATCCAAGATTAAGGCCAAAGGACAAGCACTGCTGAAAGTCGTAGTTCTTCAGAAGACCTACCGAGATGTTATGAGGTGTGGAAAAACTGCTGTTCTGATAGTGTCTTCTGTTTCTTTCGCTTTCTTCTGTTTTGCCCTCAATTTTGGGAGGCAACTGCCTGGCCCTTTGCCACAAGCACCACACAAGATGTCGGTATTTTTCACTCTGCTTCCCCCCCCCAACCCCCTTTCCTTACTTTGGCTGACATTTTATTTTCAACCCCTTCTCAGAGACCAATACAGAAATGGCAGCTATATTGAGGCAATACTGCGCTTTGGCAACATGGATACTGGTACTGGCCTGGAGACCTGGCACCTATAGCAGTGAAAACAAAGGAGTGGGATGGGTCAGTCTCTCCTCCTGCTACGTCCAGACTCTCCTCTTGTCCTCAAAAAGGTTTTTCAGCATGTACACTTGGAGGAACGAAACCACCAGCAGCACACTGAGATTGACGGCTGACCAGAAGTTGACCCGGCTCAGGTTGCTTTCCTGCAAATTTCGATCACGAGCTTCAAAGGCTCGCAGTAGTGCCTGCATCTGGATGCTTCTCTCTAGGCGGCTTTTCATGGTTTCAATAGATTCCTAGAATGGTGAGAAGAAGGGAGCCTTCATTAAAGACGCTTTGTTGAGAGAGAGAGGGAAGCCACACTAATCAACAGAGTCAGTATATATACTACTACAATACTCTATACAGTAGTAGATTACCCATGGCACAACAGTGTAGCCCAATTAGGGGAAGCATTTACGCTACTGGGTCAGGTGAAAAGAATGCAAACTATCTCTCAAGAGCAGTAGGGATCAAGTACCATCCAAACCTCTCTGCCCCACGTCCAGTGGTGGGATTCAAATAAATTAACAACCGGTTCTATGATGTCATAGCCGAAGCCAAAAAAACCCGAAGCCAGCCAAGGTAAGCGAGTGGGCATTTGCATGCTGCTCTGGGGCCTTCCAAGCGACCCAGCACCAATACCACCATCAATGACAGCAGATCTCAAATGCAAGTACTTATTTTAAGTCACTGTGGCTGCCCTGAACCACCACCACCCTTCAACCCACAGTGGAAGCTCTAATTGGTATAGGGTGGATTGTGTTCATTGGAGCCCTTCTTTACTGCCCTGAATGTATCAACAGAAAATACTTACTCTTCAGTCAGGGCAATGCTTGTTTATTAGTAGCACAGTAAGCCTACAAGGATTCCAGTTGAGACCTCTTCCTGGACCCTAGCCTGGACTATCTCTTCCTGCCCAACAGTCATTCGTACGTGCTTCCGTCAAGCCGACTTTGCCCTACACAGAGTAGCATATGCCAACGTGCACATGCTAGTAGGCTGTCCCTCCCCCTTGGGGTTGTAACCAGTGGTTGTAACCAGTCCCCATAGGGGGCTTACCCACAAGCCAACGGGGGAGACATCAGATTTGCTAGGGTGACAGGAGTGGGACTTCAGGCAGCTGAATCAAGGGGTTCCATAACATGGGGGTCTGGTCCCAATCAGTACCAGAAATCCTAGATCTCTCAAACAACTCAGCAGGCAACTGCACAAAGGCCTGTATTGCCCAGCCAGTGGATGCTTCCACTCCCTTCCCCTCTTGGTGCCGTTCCTCCCTTTATTCGCCTGCACCTCCTGAGCCCATTTCTTCCCATACAGACTCTGCTGTCATATGTTTTGTCTTGGAATCTTTGCCTGTTCCACCTGCAGCCACTGGCATGCTGATCTGAATTAAAAGGGGCAAGATCCAATAGCCTGGGTTTGGTCGGCCCAACTGGGGTTTCAGAGGGTCCCAGTGGTCATGCCAGGATCACACAGTCACGCTGAATATTAGTTTAATAATGGAAAGGTGGGGAATAAATATTTCTAATAAATATTTCCATCTCTGTAACACTCCATGAGGAACCAGCCACAATGTGGGGTGACTTGAATTCCCCCTGGGGGCAGAACCTCGTGTTGTTTAGTACCAACTGCTTTGATCTGGTACATGGTTGTTGGAGGGTCTTGGAGAGATCTTGTTCTGCTCTCCTGTGTTAGAAAACCTGCATCCTGTTCTCAGTATTTCTCATCTTCTCCTGTCTCTCTGCCCACCTTAATGTCTTCTATCTTGATGTCCAGCATCTCTTCTGGTTCTGCCATTTCTGCCCAGCTGTTCAGGTCCTCATCCTCCTGGGGGCTGTCAAAGATTAGCTCAAAGAACACAAGCTTCTCTGAGATAGTGCTGAAGGAGTTGTCAAAGCACAGCTTGTAGTCACCCGCCTCTGTAGGTTCAACGCTGCAGGCAGGCAGGGAAAAGAAAGTGGCGGAGAGGGTGAGCCACTGCATAGATTTTTAAAAAACGTACACAGTTTTCTCCTCTGCTGTACTAGGCAGAGTTTATATGCAATTAGAGTTTATATGCAATATGCAGTTTGACATTAGGTGCACACAAGATACGCAAACCTTTAGAAGCCTGTAACAAGTCAAACTCTTCCTGAATAGCCTTCCTTACTCCCTTTAAGATCATTACTCCTCGACTGTGTCCTCAGGAGCACAATTATGATTTAGATAGGGTCAGCCACACGTATAGTATGAAAAGGCAGGTCCATCCCCACATCTCTCACAATTTCAAAGAAACACAAGAGGAACAACAGAGGATGGGGAGGGCAAAAATGAATGCAAAAGAATCTGCAGAAGAATGTGCAATTATTTCATATATTTAGGCTTACATGGTAGTATGGGGACTAGGAGTTTGGGCCAAAGGTTTAATGGAAATTAAGTACAGATTAATATACAGATTAATATAATCATTCCACACTTAAGTATTCAGCTTCAATGAATGCTTATTCTTTTCCAGAATATATTTATTTAACCAATAATAACCAAACAAGTCAGAAGTAACAGAAAAAGTAAATGACAAATGAGCAAAAACGTTTGTTTTGTTCAGTCTTTATACGTATGTATAACTAGGTTTGTGTTCACATAGTGTTACTCAGAGTTGGAGAAGTATTTTTCCATGTTTGTCTGGAAATCTTTAACTGCATATTTATAAAAAAATTTCTCAATCTTGTTTATCAATGCCTTTTTGTTGTACAGCACAGCACAAGTAGGCTTGTGGATCAAGCTGATGAGAGTGATCTTCACACTCTTTCAGAAAAAAAAAATGAAGCCTTTGCCCAGGCATTCCCAAAAGATGAACAAGAAAGTTAAATTGTTGTTTTATGTTTTGGGTGATTTAATGCAGCAGTCGTCAAACTGGTGACTGCTGTGCACTGAAAATCACTTCCCCATTCTGAGTGGCATTTACAGTTCTGGGGAAGCACTGCTCCATTCCTCAGCAGATTGGCTGGCAGGGATGCTCTGGGCAGTCACATCTATGCCCAGTGTCCTGCTGCACTGCTTTCTGGGATGCCAGGGCCAGAGTGTCCCTGCCAGCTGATCTGCTGAGGAATGGAGCAGCACTTCCCTGGAACTGTAAACACTGCTCACACGGGCAAAGGGTTAATCCAAACCCTGGATCCAGCCTGAAGGCCAGGGTTTGGAAACCCCTCGTTTAAAGGGATGCTGATGCTGCTTCAGTGTTTGGATGTGGTTTTCACTGCATTATACTTTTCTTTTATATGCTACCAGGGAGCTTATGCTGAAGAGGGACTCATAAATGTTCTAAATAAATGAATGAATGAATGAGTGAAGTCCTACTCTTTAACGGCCTTTACTCATCATTTTTAATGTTGCAGCGTTCTTGAAACTAAATAGGTATGAACTTGATCAATCCTTTGGATAGCAGGCCACCAATCCAGTATGATACAAATATGTAGTTTAGAGCAAGGGTTTTTAACCAATGGGTCTGGCACCCTCAGAGGTTATGTGAGATGCTCCAGGAAGTTTAAAAAATTGCCTTGAAACACATTTTTCCTTCTTATTGAATGTTAGCATCATTTTCTGAAGTTCCACCTTTTGCCAGATTTGTTCAATACAGGTAAAATAGAAAATAATCATAGAAATAAAACTACAAAAAAAGGAGAAGGTGAGTGAGCAGCTCAAAATGCTCCTAGGGGGTACATGAGGTACACAAAGTCAAGAACCTCTGAGTTACAGGCTTGGCTTTACTCACAAGTAGCAGCTGCACAGGGTTATGATTTGGACTAAGAATGCAGGAAGGCTATAGGAGTGTTTAACCCTTTGCACAATGTTCCTATTTGGCTATTTAAACCTGAAAGTGTCACTTGTTAAGTCAAGCATCTAACTACTTGATGCTGATGCATTTATCACCATGGATAGTTTGGGCCCAAGTTATTCTAATTCAGAGTTCAGTTAATGCCAATTGCATCAGATCAGACACCAGCCACTGACTTATATAAAATGATGACTGGATTCCTGCCCAGCATTGTAATAGGTGACTTAAGATTTAGTTGAGAGGGTTAATGCCTCCATTTGCCTGAAGATAAGAGCTGAAGATCCGAAGGTCGCCAGCTCAGGACTACCGGAAGTCTCTGTGAGCGGCAGACCTTGCAAACTGTGGCTGATTAAAAGCTGAGTTCCAGCTGCCTCCTGGGAGGAGGAGTGTGCTGGTCAGCTGCGTCTCTGGTGGGAGCAGGGAAGCCTCTTATCAGCCAGCAGAAGACAGACGGGCGGCTAAGAAAGAAGACTAAATCCAGAAAGATCCATCTGTATGAGTGGTGTTCTTGAAAGATAGAGCGTTTCTGTATAATTGTAAAAACCTTCAGGTTTGTGAATAAAGTCTGCCTATGCAAACCGCCTTGAGTTACAGTCATTAGAGTAATCTAGTGATCTTAAGAAAGGCGGTATATAAATATGAGCATTATTATTATTTATTTTAAATCAGCATGATCCTGTCCCTGTCTGCAGGTTTGGGGGGTGTCACTTGGAACACCACCAAGACAAAACAGCATTACAGTACTTACGTGTGCAACCCATCTGATTTCCGATATTCATCAACCAGCAGCACACCTGATGGGCTTTCCAAGGAAAAGTCAACATCCAGCCCAGCACCACCAATAACCTGAATAGCACAACAAGGGAAAGACTTAATCCAGGATAGCTAACAAAATGCAAGGAAAATGAGTGCAAATCTTAGCTTGCGTATGAAATTCACTGGGCCGGTCACTTTTTTCAGCTTAACCTACTTTGCAGGATTGTTGGGAGACTAAACACACACTCCTTGAAGGAAGCACAAAATAAAAACATAAGCCAACTGTAGAAATCTTGAAATCTAGAAAGTCTTTAAAATACCGCCCTGCAGATACATTAAACTTGCTTTCATTTCCAGAACTGTTTGTAACTGCTCAAATCAATCAAGCTGTGAGAGTTAGAGGCACTAAGCATCTCAGCCAAAAAAAGCACAAGGCACTAGGAAGCACCTGGGACCTCACCTGCCAAGCACACCTCACCTGGCTCGGTTAGCAGGTTCAGACAGAAGGAAACACTGATTGCTTCCTGATGAACGCGTGGAATGCGTTGCCTGTGGGTGAGGGCGGTGCCTGGGGTTAAAAGAGATCAGCTAAATGTACGTCTAGTCGCCAAACAGAAGCAGCGAAACAGAATTCTGTTACAAAATGCAGCGTTTCCTTTCGAGTTCGAAGAACCACCGAAATGGGCATTTTGTCTGTGTGTGACATATCTTTGCACCCCTTGCACGGTCACCGATCCGTGATGGCTAAACGGCACCCCCGCCTTCGAGGGCAGTTTACCGCCGAGCACGAGGCAGCGGGGGCAAGCAGCACTGGGTGCCGACCCTGTCCGAAGGCACCTGGCCGTCCCGGGCGGGTCTGGTCGTCACGCGACTCTCACCTGGTACTCCACCTCCATGGAGCCATTGCTCAGCGCGGCCTGGTAGAAGCACTCCCTGCGCCCAGCCGGCAGCAGGAAGGTGAACTCGGCGTCCTGCGGAGGGGGAGGCGGGGGCTGCTGGGCGGCGCCGAGGAGCCTCCAGGGCGCCCCCAAGAACAGCGCCAGCAAGACCGGCAGCCCAGAGGCCGCCGCCATCATCGGGGTCCGCTCTTCGCCCGGAAGGAGGAGGAGGAGGTGGGAGTGGCTGGAAGCAGAAGTCACTCCCCGCACCCGCGCTCTGTGGCAGGAGGAAAGGGCGCCTTCCTCCGACTCTGGCGGGGAAAGGAAGAGCGGAGCCCCGACGCGCTCGCCTTTTGCTCCGGCGCGCGGCCTCCGAGCAAGCTGGAGAAGGAGGCTCCTGCCCGGCCGGCCCGGCCCGATGCTAGTTGCTCTTTGGCCATCATCAAGCCGCCGCTGCCCCCTGTCCTGTTGCTGGGGCAGAGGGAGGTGGTGCCTTACTCCTCTCTGCTCCAAGCGGCCCCTCACCTTGGCCCGACCTGGTCGGCTTAGCATCTTATTTATTTATTTATTTATTTTATTTTATTTTATTTGAAGAATTAAACAAATTCTAAGGTGCGCATTTGGTGTCGCTCCAGATTGGGGGGGGGGGGGGGACGACGACGACCTGGGGCAGAAGCCCTGCAAGGGCCCCTAGTAGGGTGCCAGCTTCCCCCGTCCACTGGGTGGACTCCTATACTCCGCCACCTCCTATTCAGTGTATCCATTGGGCCCTGGGTTTGGACAACGGTGCCGGGGAAGAAGAGATGAATGGGCCTCCTCTTGTCGCTGCTCCCCGCTGTCTCCTGAAGAGCTTACACCCGTGGTTCCCAAACTTTTTTGACTGGCTGCTCCCTTGACCTGCTGGTCCATTGGCTGCAGCGTCCCATTAGGGCTACCATCTCATACATTGTATAAGGAGGTGGGTTTTTCGGGAGGATTCTGCAGCTCTCCTGGCTGATTTCCATGGCTCCCCGGAGAGCCACACAGCCCGTAGTTTGGGAACCAACTGGTTTGCAGGGAGGCAGTAGGAAGGAAGTGCCAGCATGGAGCATCCTCTTTCCTGCCGCTATGTAACCAGCATTCCCCGTAATTCCCACTGCTGCATGTCAGTGAGGCAGCCATAATTGCCGACTTCCAGGTAGCTGAGCTCTTTAGGAGGAACAGTGCAAGTAACCATGGCACCTGATGAGGTGGTTCAAATTTATTCAACTTTTATTCCACTTTTTTCCAAGCTGGGCACCAAAGCAGTTTTTAAAAGCATATAAAAGACATAAAACATGCGTTGGAGGAGCCAGATGGAGGAGGCCACACACAACATGGAACAATTCTGCTGGATGACTCTCCACAGGTGGCAGAGAAGAAGGTTCATTTTGCTGCCATTACTGCCACAGAGTCGGCTCTACAATTAGCTCTAGCTCATGTTCAGTGACACTCAGCCCACGTCTTCCTCTGCCGTTGCTGAAAACATTTACCCTGTCGTTGCTTCACATCTCAGTAAACCAAGGAGCCGCTCAGAGCCTGTGACAGGGTAGAGATTGCTCAGAAGCAATCTGACCCATTGCCCTGCTGTTTCTCTATTTAAGAGATTAGCCAAGGCCCTGGATGAGTTTTAGGGGCTGAAAAATCCCCCAGAGCCATCAGGACCAATTAGCCTCTAAGGCAGTAATTTTCAACTGGTGTGCCACAAATTGTGTGCAGGTATGCTGTGGGAGTTTGGGGAAGGGTCATTATTAGTAGGGCTATTGGGGATGTGAGCCTCCCACTGGCAGCACGGTGTGCCTTGTCAGTTATTTAAAAAAATCTGATGGTGTGCCTTGACAATTTTAGTGCCTTGAGATGAAAAAGGTTGAAAATCCCTGCTCTAGGGGGAGACTGAACAATGTGGTTTCCCACCACTTGTTGTTGTTGTTGTTGTTGTTGTTCAGTCGCTAAGTCGTGTCCGACTCTTCGCGACCCCATGGACCACAGCACGCCAGGCCTCCCTGTCCTCCACTAGCTTCCGGAGTTCGCCCAATTTCATATTCATTGCTTCGGTGACACTATCTAACCATCTCATCCTCTGTCGCCCCCTTCTCCTTTCTTTCCCAGCATGAGGGTCTTTTCTAAAGAGTCCTCTCTTCTCATCAGGTGGCCAAAGTATTGGAGCTTCAGCTTCAGCATTTGTCCTTCCAGGGAGCAATCAGGCTTGACTTCCTGGAGAATTGACCGATTGGATCTCTTTGCAGTCCAGGGGACTCTCAAGAGTCTTCTCCAACACCATAATTCAAAAGCATCGATTCTTCGACGCTCTGCCTTTCTTATGGTCCAGCTCTCACAGCCATACATGGCTACTGGGAAAACCATCGCTTTGACTATGCGAACCTTTGTTGGCAGGGTGATGTCTCGGCTTTTGATTAAGCTATCTAGGTTCACCATAGCTTTCTTCCCAAGAAGTAAACGTCTTTTAATTTCATGGCTGCAGTCACCATCTGCGGTGATCTTGGAGCCCAGGAAAATAAAGTCTGTCACTGCTTCCATTTCTTCCCCTTCTATTTGCCAGGAAGTGATGGGAGTGGTTGCCATGATCTTAGTCTTTTTAATGTTGAGCTTCAAACCAATTTTGGCACTTTCCTCTTTCACCCTCATCAAAAGGTTCTTTAGGTCTTCCTCACTTTCTGCCAGTAGAGTGGTATCGTCTGCATATCTGAGATTGTTGATGTTTCTCCCAGCAATCTTGATTCCAGCTTGTGAGTCATCCAGCCCTGCCTTCCTCATGATGTACTCTGCGTATAAGTTAAATAAGCAGGGTGACAGTATACAGCCTTGTCGTACTCCTTTCCCAATTTTAAACCAGTCGGTTGTTCCATGTCCAGTTCTAACTGTTGCTTCCTGACCCGCATAAAGGTTTCTCAGAAGGCAGATCAGGTGGTCTGGAACTCCCATCTCTTCAAGAACTTGCCACAGTTTGTTGTGATCCACACAATCAAAGGCTTTAGCATAATCAATGAAGCAGAGGTAGATGTTTTTCTGGAACTCTCTTGCTTTCTCCATGATCCAGCGAAGGTTGGCAATTTGATCTCTAGTTCCTCTGCCTCTTCGGAAACCAGCTTGTACATCTGGTAGTTCTCGATTCACATTCCCACCACTACAGATATAAAACAAAACCAACTATGACAAGCGTAAATCTTACCAGGAAACAGTCTGTCCATGCTGAAGACTGGTCCTAATCTCTTCCTCCACATCCAGATCGCCTGCCCATCAGTAAACACCAGGTCTAACTTGTGCCGCCTTGTGTTAGCTCAATAGTCAGTGCATTTGACAAATGTTTACAGGGCTTTAAGGAGAAGGTACTGTGTTTGGGGGGGAAATGACTGATATACTGTAGTATACATTTCTGGAACAATAAACACCTCTTTTTTACATTTTGATATTTGTTTATGTAATACCATAAATGTACTTAGTGCTTTGCAGAGTAAAAGAGGACAGACTTTTCCTGAACGACTATCCTCAGCCATCCAAAGTCTCCTGCTCTCTTAAACAAGTTTATCTGTTCTGCCTATCTTTATTGTGCCTCCTCTGTCCCTTCCTTCGTGTCTTCTAAAACTCCATGATTTAACTCTTTGTTTGTCTACTTCAGCAATTTTCACCACTGTACCACAGCATATTGGTGTGCCACGAATGATCTGCAGGTGTATCACGAGAGTTTAGGGGCGAGTCATTTATTAGTAGGGCCATTGGGTGAGTAAGTGCATGCAGTGTGCCTTGTCAAAAAACTGTTGACTGTTTTAGCACCATGTCTGTGCCGTGAGATGAAAAGGCTGAAAATCTCTGGTCTACTGGCTTGTTTTTTATAAAATACCTGCTATTGCTACCATAGGATCCATTCAAGGATTTAGGAAAAACATGCCCTATCTGTGCACTCACAAACAGAGGAGAACTGAACACATGAGAAAAGCTCAAGGACACCAATTCAGGAGACTTAATACACCAGTTCAGATCTCCTTCTTTCTGCTGCAGCTTCAGTCTGATAGCACTTAGGGTAGCTGTTATATGAAACCATTGATAATTCTGCAATTACTTGCAACAACAATGTGATTGTTCTTGCTTTGCAAAACAGGAAGTGGCAAGTTCTTGCCATGTGGGACATGACAAACAGAAATTGCCTTCTTAGATGGTGAAACTACATTGCGCAAACACCTTCTCCTTTTCTTGTACATGTTGCAAATAATTAGCAGCAGTCAACTTTTTCCATGCCTGTCTATAAAAGTTCCAAGATGTTCCACAGAAACATGGATCTGAAAATTCTTTTTCTTCTAGCTGGTATGTTTTCCCTTCTCTTTTACCCTGTACTACGTGCAAGACTCTTCTGGATGGAAAGGAAAGGAAAGTGATTTCATTCGGGGAAGAAGGTATTTGGGTCCTGTCTTAATACTCTAGGTCAGTGAGCAATGTAACCAAGGAATTTAGAAGTGAAACAATTCAGGAACTTAAGCAGCGGCTTTTGTGTAACGTATTTTGTATAATTATATATACATGTGTGGTAAGAAACTATTAGGAGCTGTCAAGCATACATTGAGATATTAACATTTTGCAGCTGGCAGACTTAACAGAAGGCGTTTTGAATTAACAAGGGTTTGGGGTTACAAGAAGATGGTGGCTTACAGCTGGGGAAACTAACTTTGGAGATCAACCTTCTGAACTACTGAAGGCTGTTTTTCTTAATTGGGTTGGAGGGTGAATGAGAATAATGGGAGATACAGGAGTAATAATGCAGGTCTAAATACAGTCTTCTTATCTGAGGCTGCCCGCAAAACAAGCGGGGGGGGGGCATTTTGCGTAGTATTTGCAGGAAGCAATGTGCTCTTGCTACATGCCAGAACTGACACCAGTATCATGTCAAAATTCTATGCTTTTTCAGCAGTTAACCAGAAAGCACAAGAATAGATGTCAAAAAAGAGACAATATAACAACCCACAAGCAATGCTTTTGCCAGAGACAAGTCCAGGCCAGATAGGGAATGAAAAGGTACTGTTTGAATCACAGCACCCAGTCCATTGTCTGCTGAGCAGATGGACACCTGGAGCCAATAGGTAACAGGGCCTCCAAAGGAAGGGTTAGCAGTCCTACTGTGGGTCTAGTGATCTTAACGTTCAGAACACTGCATACAAGATATTTGCAATGGTGCCTGTATGATGGGAACAAGCTCTTTGCAAGGGAGGACAGAAGGCAAATGGAAAAAGAAAAGAAAATGCAGTGGTGTGAGTCACAGGAGGTGGTACTGAGTGTGGGTTGCTGGTAGATCATCAGCAACAAAGCAAGGTGCTGAGAAACAAAGGACGTGGGCTTGACTCCCACTTCAGGGGATGGTGAGATGACTGTCTTGAGGAAAAGGGTGTCTTGCGGGCAAGAAAACGTTTGAATGGAAGAGGGAGAGACAGTATGATTAGTGACTCAGTGAATTGCACCCTCAACCCATAGCTACAAGGGCAGACAGTAGAGTGACTCATGATGAGATCCCTTGTAGTCTCACAGGGGCCAAGCCATGTCACATCCTCTCCTTCCATGCAACCATCCTGTTTAGACCTATAGGACTGAAGGATCTCTGTGGAGAGCTGTAGTTCTGTGAAACAGCACCAGTTTACCAGGTTTAATCCTAGCCATGGTGCCCCAGCTATGGCTGTCAGGCAGGGGAGAGAATAGCCATTGAGGTTAGTGTCTTAAAGACTAATAGCCTCTTTCTGGCAAATGTTGCTCCCAAGATCCTTGTCATTTTGATTCATCCCATCCATGCCATTCTATGTTCATTTTTTTGGTTGCCAGCTCTTGTTGGTTATTCTCCCAGAGGTCCATGTCATCCGTTCTTGCTTCCCCCTTCCATACTTCATGCAGATTGCCCCTGGTTTTTTACAACAGCGGTAACAGAGAAAAGGGGAGAGGTCAGGAGGATCATGTCACTGGCTGTCTAAAATAAGACTAGAAAGTGTCTGCATCCCATGAAGATATCTTAGGAGGAAAACAAGCAAGAAGGTCATCAGAAGGTCAGGAACGAACTAGCTGTTATAGGAAGGGTCATATTTTTCTTATTATATTGAACAGTAGCAATGTGGAATGAGTCCTGACAACATCACCAAGGAATGGGGGTTTTGTTCTCACTGGGACTCTGCTTTGAAAGCTGCAGCCAGAGCAGTGACAAGCACAGCTTTTCACATCATTGCAACCTCATGCTGATATGGTTGCATCTGTTACATTTCTGCCTGTCGTGTACTCTAGAGACAGATGGCAACCCCACATTGGAACCACAGGCTAGGGGATAGCTTTTCCTCTGACTAGATTGAACGGCGGCCTGGTTGCCTGTGGTGAGACAAAAGAGGCAGGAGGACAGTGATGAATAATGGGTGCTAACTGCATTGGGCAATTCCTGTACCTAGTTGTTCACTGTGTGTTTGTGATAAGTGTTTGGTGCCAATACCTAGATGCTCTTCCATTCTGCATGTCTCTGCTCCACTACCCATTTCCCCATTGATAGTGTCTTCATACATCTTACATTCACTTTGGGGGGGGGGGGAAGTAATGTAGTACAGGTGGGCCCCCATATCCATGGATCCTGTATCCACAGTTTCAATTATCCATGGATTGGGCAGGATTGCCTTCCTTTAAGTGGGGGGGGGGGCAGGAACCTATCCCCAGCAGATTCTGGGGCACACCTGTACTTGAAATTACATCCATGCATTGCAGGAAGTTGCACTAGAACGCTGCCTGGTTACTGTTTGTTCTGATCCATATGCCAGGAAAACGCATTATGAGTGTTTCACCTGCAGTAGCCATAGCTGAGATGGAGTGGTTGGTATTTACCAACAAGCCAGCATCCTGGAATACAGGAGCTCATCACAACACTCACTTCATAGCCACACACCACTACACCCACACCCACACCCCACTGTTGTGTGCTTCTGCACAACAGAAACAAAATCCATGTTAACAGTTTTCATTGCAGCGTTTTCTTCTCCTGAGACGAATGACACAATCTTTTCCAGTCTCTGTGCCAGTGGAGTGTGCGCTCCACCAGCACAGTTCCATAAAGTACGTTGCGACAGGATGTCTGTTTGCAGCACCAAGGGGAAGGCCAGAGCCTTCCTGCTGGTACAGGTGCAGGTGCAAGAAGCAGCACCTGCCTGAGCAGGTAGGTGTCTCCTTTGCTTTGCTGTCACAACCATAAATGGCTCTGAAGGTGAGGGAGAGGAGCCACTACCCAGGTGTTCAGGAGCCTGAAAAAATGTAGCGTTTTGCCCCTGTCTAGGAACGTTACTGCCCCGCTGTCATGAACAAGCGGGGACTAGGCCTGGCTGACTCCATCTTGGGGCTAGGCTTTCTTTAGCATCTATGCTGTAACCTGTAATTTTAATAAATCATATTTTACTCCATGGCGTGCCTCATGTTCTGAGAATGGGGGTTAGCTGAATCCAGTCTTGGCACTGGGCTACACTACTGGGACTGGTTGGGCTAAGGCAATGCCTCCTGGGCCACTGGAGGTTGCTAGTGGCCAGCTGGGGACATTATCAGTGATGTCATGCAGGGGGAATGCGGGGGAACTCAGTTCCACTAGTTAAAATTAGGGCTGACTCCGCCCACTTCACTCTCCCTCCTCCCCCCCTCCCAATTCCTCTGCAAAGAGCTTTTCTTCTTGGTTGGCCAGCACTCAGAGGGTTAAAGGGAGCGACTCAGGATTCCTAGGGGGGCGAATTATCCCACGATCCCTTGGGGCAGTCTGGAAGCGCCAGACCCCCGGGAATCGTGATAACCCCCCCCCCCATGGATTCATTTGATTTTATGACAGAAAGCACAAATAATCCTGATAAAAAGAAGTGGCCAACAAAAAGACTCAAGAGAAGTGGATATTTTTTAAAGAGGCCACGCTGCAACCATAAATGCTGCAAGCCACTTCCATGCAGAAAAAGCACAAATAGGTTCATAATAAAAAAAAACCCTAAGACGAATAGCTGTTTGATAAAAACAGGGATGAAGCATTAATATTTTGAACCAAAGCCAGAAAAGCAGAGGCACAAAGCAAGCTGCAACCAAATGTGGTGGTGTAATAAAGGAGTTTTGCAAACACATTAGAAGCAACTGGAAGACAAAGCACATACCAGGTGTAATGCTCAAGAGGTGTGAGCTAACACTTGCAATCCTAATCAAGTGCAAAGGTTTCAGCCATTGCATCTAGAATTATTAAAGTCCCTTGAAGTTTCCTGGGAGCAAAGCAGAGGAGAAAATTGATAAGTAAATAAAACTAACCAGGACTAGAGTTTGTTCAAGACATCTGTATCTCAGATGTGAAGTCAGCAGAGATGCGCATAGCTCCAAGAGATGCTTTCCTGTAAACAGTTTTGATAAGACAACCCAGTGGCTTTAATGAACCCCCCTTTCTGTCTTTCTCACCCTTGCACTGTGCTATTTCAGGCTCTTTGGCGGTTTCCAGTTTATTTCCTGCTCCACTTGTTTACCAGGATATCCATGATGAAGGGGACTCCATCAAGATAATATGCATGGCACCTAGGACCTATGTAGATGCCTGGTTTGATTTGCTCAAGGAAGGCCAAGATCAATCAGTGCAGACTCTGGCTGCTGCAGAGGCCCAGCATCAGGTTACCTTCCTTCTGGAGCGTACCAGCACCAGAAATGGAGATCAGTTCAGATGTCGCTATAGCCTGTACAACGGAAGCGAGTTGCAGATGTCTGAACCCAGTCACAGATTGCTGATTGTAGTGGAAGGTATGTGTCTTTCAAGCTAGATTTGCTTGCTTGTGGGGATTGGGTAAGGGTTGCTCTTATAACTCTTGTCATCATATGCGGGATACAGTGACATGTGATGAAGTGAATGGTTGGAGAAGCACGTGCTGTGGCATTGCAAGGCATTCTGGGAGTTACCCAGAAGCTGCAGCATGTGCACAATCACAGGGAGGGTTGAGGCTACATGGGAGTATGTGACAGATGAAGCCCTGACTGCATGTCCCTGGCAAGCTGGGGGTGGCAAATGCAAATGCATGTTCCTTCCACCTACAGCAATCATAACTGACTCTTCATTCATCCCTTGAAGCAGCTTTATCTGGTGCCTGATAGTCATAGACAAGCTATTTGGCGATAGTTTCACATGTGGGAAAGGTAGTACTGTGTTTATAAAGCTTGACCTTTCATGAGGAATCATACTGAGAAGCAAAGCACATTTCAGGCTTCTGGACCCTGGTCTGAAGAATGTACTGACTCTGATGTATGTATAGAAGTTGGTCATCCCTGCCCTACAATACATACATTTGTTTTATTTTATTTAGTAAATTTACCTGTAATCATGTATGATTGATTACAACAAAAAGACAAATGGAGGGTAGTGCTAGGAATATGCCCATTTGTTCATATTCCTTACATTGTTACCTTCAGCCAGGCTTCTAAAAACAGTGTGAGATCACATTTCCTAACAGACTTTCCCAGAATTGCTGTAGCCTTCGTACTTCCATTTTGATGAAGCTTTTGTCAGCTATTGTTTAATTCTGGAATTGTACTCTATTTCAAGTGTCTGGTAGGAACCATTTTAATTGCTACCAACACCTGCCAGTTAGTATTTTTGCCCTCATCAACTGTCATTCACAGTTGAACAATGGCATCCAATCTTATCAGCAAAAGATCAACCGCCAGACCAATGAGAGCCAAAATGTCATGGTTTGTTACACAGTGTGGGCCTTGAACGTCTGCCACACGCCCAACTGCTGAAGCAGATACAGCTTGTCAAAATGCCAGCTTCCTGCGTCTTTTGGTTACATGCTTCACAGAGTTTAACTGTGAAGAATACCAAAGATGTTCCTTCTTCATAGTCTATGAGTCAAGGGTGACAGACAAAAACCCTGGTCAGGGTTGCTATGTGGTCAGTTGCATACTCCATTCTATGCCATACCTCATTCTAGTTCCATAGCACCATCTGACTCTTGGCTTTGTGCCAAAAGTCTATTGACAAGGCACCTCTGTCATCCTTGCAGTGTTCACTACATAATATTTACCTGAGGGGTCAGTTAGGAAGAACTTCTTTCAAACATAACCCTTTTCCTCCCCCAACTGTGGGGAACTCTGCTCTATGAATGGATTCTGCAATCAGATTTATTGGAGGGTGGATAGGCTGGGAGCTTCCATTCTGCATCTGGAGATCAGGTTGATTCTTGCAAGGTTGAGATACTTCCTTTGATCAGACCCAGTTTGCATTCGCAAAACTCTTTTCAGAGAGAAAAATATGTCGAGTCACCACTTTTTGTGTTTCAGCATCTGACTCGACTACCTCCCCTCCAACAAGTCCTCCAGGGTCTGATGCAAAAGGTAAGCATAGTCCTCAGTGTGGAAATGGCAGAGAAAAGGGGCACGAAATGTTACATGGGAGGTCTTAAATGTTACTTGGGAGGTCATGGGTTATAAAGCCTCGCCTGGGAGCAGGAAAGGGGAGGGGGAAGAGAACCCTCTTGCTTCTTCCTTTGTCCTAAAGAAAAGACAAAGGTGGACATGCCCTCTTTTGCTCTTGCTATTAATGTAGCTGTCCTCTTCTCTTCATTTCCAGCTTCAGCCTGGGTTCTCCCAACTGCCTTGAGTGTGACTGGAGCGCTGCTCCTGGTTGTTATTGTGGTGGTGCTTGTGATAGCTATTCGACGCTGTAAGTGAAATGTAAAACCGATTATCTCCCTATTTAACAGTACAACCCAATACAGACAATACCCAGGAGGAAAACCTCCAGATCCTTCTTCATGCCACTGTCTTACCTTGTGTCCTTTAGGCCAGTGGCATAGCTAAGAGGGTGCAGGAGAGCAATTGCACCGGGCAACAAGCTTTAGGGGGGCAACAAACTGAGCTTGACACTAGTGGCCAAAATTGTGAAAATCTTGGTAAGTAAGAATAATACCATTATGTTATACGTATATCATGGGAAAGGTAATTTAATGCTCAATGCAATGAAAAAAAATCTCATTGGAATATCTGTATTCTATCAAAAGTTATGGTTAATTAACCAGAAAATGTTTTATTTACTTTCTTAATTATTTTGATTGGGGTGTGTGTGTACGAAATCTTCTTTGACCCCTGGGTAATAGATGCCTTAACTATGCCACTGCTTTAAACAAAGATCTTACCAAGACAGCAGCTAGCAGTGAAAGCACACCGTCCAGTTATCTGTAGTAGCCTGGTATATGCAAGATTGACTAAGGGCCCAATCCTGAGGTTCATAACACAGGCGATACTTGCGTATTGTCAGCTAAAAGTGTCACAAACATGCCGTAAAGCTCATTTGCAGCACCGCCAAAGGAGCTGGTGCTGGGCCCATGCCAGTGGCACAGAGGGGCCGCCATACCGCTGACTGTGGTAAGTGCAACTGCAGGCTGGCAGAGAGCTTTTCAGGGCATGGGGGGAGAGTGGAACTGGACAGGGGGACAGGAGGAGCAGCCCCAAGAGAGGGTAGGAATGGTGGCGGCCTCTGCCACTGCATCCTACCCAGTGGTGGCATTCAGGGGGTTCTCCCAGGTTCTATAGAACCGGTTGTTAAATGGCCAGGCCCCGCCCACTCACTTACTTTGGCTGGCTTTGGGTTTTTTTTGGCTCAGGCAATGACATTATAGAACCGGTTGTTAATTTATTTGAATGCCACCACTGATCCTACCCCACTGTATCAGGCTTGGATGCACGACATGAGGTTTCTCGAGTCTGCGAGGGCAAACTAGCCAGGGCAGATTCAAGTCAACCCATTGCAAGGTCCTCAGATTTCCTCGGGAGAAGGGGACACAAGATGCAGCAGTAGTCATTTTGGTACTGATGCTCCTCTGGGTACCGGGCAGCTCAGGATTGGGCCATCTGTAGATAATGGGATTCTTTTGCTGGACAACCTTTAAAAACATCTGCAAGATCTGAAATTGTGCAAGGTTTGGGGCAGTGATAGGTATTCCAGAGTAAAGAAACAACGAATGGGTTTGTATTCTTACATACCCTTGTTGGACTGAGAAGAGGTAAGATTGTTGGGGAGAATTATTCATTTATCAGTTGCGTTGTATTGAAGTTAGCATGCTAAGTTTGAAAATGGCTTGTTCTTGAAATGTTCTAGGATTTTATTGTTGCAAAAGAGTCAGATTCTGAGCCACTGAACTGACACATAATTATGCATACTTTGCATAATATTGCATACTTTGTACTTCAGTGTAACCTACAACGCCTTTAGTATATATCTTTTCCTGACACTTCCCTTTTCTTTTTGACCAGTTAAGGACAGAAGAAAGAAGAAAAGGTGAGCTTTACACACACATCCTCCAAATCCCGCAGGTCCAATTGAAATGTTCCCAGCCTCCTGCAAAGCTGAGTTGGCCACAGGTTTGCTTGGTTGGAATAGGGAATATTGGGGAATTGTGTGAGGGCAAAACTTTCTTCCTATGGACAAATTTTCCTTGGCTAAGGGACATGGTGGCGCAGTGGGTTAAACTGCTGCTGCTGGGCTTTCTGACCGGAAGTTCAAGACTGCGCGATGGAGTGAGCTCCCGTTGCTTGTCCCAGCTCCTGCCAACCTAGCAGTTTGAAAGCACCTAAAAGCAAGTAGATAAATAGGGACCACTTCGATGGGAAGGGAATGGTGTTCCATGCACTATGACGTAGAGTCATGCCGGCCACATGACCACGGAAGCTTGTCCTCAGACAAAACACCAGCTCTACAGGCTTAGAAACTGAGATGAGCACCGCCCCCTACAGTTGGTCATGACTAGACCATTTGGTCGTGGGGAAACCTTTACTTTTTTTAAGGGATGCTAACATGTAGCTATGAGTGATGGGCACAAAAGCTAGATAGTGGCAGCCATATTCTGGACTCCTCTTGGTGGAATCCATCTTTATAGACAACTTGGATGGGAATTGAGATTTGGCTTGGAGTGTGGGGTGTGTGGAAGGCAACACACCTCTTCTTTCTCCTGCAGTTTTGCAAAGGGCTAAGCTTCAAACTAGATGTTGCTTTATGTACATGCTGTGCAATTGTGTGCTTGAATTTTCATTGAGAAATAGCACACATATGAATACCTAACCTGGTATCAGAACAATGGGGAGAGGGGGACTTGACCTCTTCTCTCTAACTGTGGAATGGCAATTCAGATTGCTATTCAAATAGATGGCAGCTGCTGCTCCACCAGGGATGAAAGCACCCTTTGGCACCAAGCATGTCATTATAGAGCAAGGATCCCCACACTTTTCACCTGCCTGAGCCACATCACTCAGTCTTGCTTTTATGGTGGGCTGAAGCAAGTCAGTTGTGTAAAATGTAATTTTGAACAGAAGCCTTTGAATTTTCACAACAGCAGATAAAAACGTTTGCAAAGGATTTGCATCATCAGGGCAGCTTGGTGCCTATCTCAACATGAGTAACCCAAGAAAAAGGGCCATGGTGGCAGGTGGGGGAGAAGAGGAAGCAGTGGGGTGCCTGCAGGTACATAATGCCACTGGGCTCAGCAGGCCAGTCAACCTGCACTGGTGGGCTGATCGTGACGTGTGGACCATAGTTTGGGGTAACTCGCTGTAGAACAAGTTTAAAGCAGCATCGAGTTTGGTCCCAATGCAGACAGTAACCCTTAACAGTGGAATGGGAGATGGGCATTGGGGGATTGCAAAGTATTATTTTGTTATTCTTGTTATTTATACATTTTTGTTTGCTTAGAGAGCTGAAATTCTGCTGGGCAGAATCAAGCCGTCCCCCAACAGGTATGTAAAGTAATCCACATTCCAAAGAGATCTCTCACCTAGGTATCTTTTGGGGCAACTTCCAATTGCCCTTGAATGTCGGAGCCATGCACAGTAAATACAAGCACAAGTCACTGCAGCAGTGCTTGGCCCAAGACAGATCTCCGCTTTAAATCCAGCTTGGATAGTAGAATGCTTGTTGCACCCAGGTATAAGACCTTCCCTCTGGAGCAGAGCACTGCAACATTATTTTTACTAGCATGCAAAGGATGCAGCTGATTGACAGCTGCTCACCATCACAATGTCACAAACCTTAATTTGTGAAGCCTCTTGGGTCCCTTTCAGTGTGGGCGAAAGGTGGGATAGAAATAGCGCCAATATTTAAGTGCCAAAATATCACTTAGTGCACAGTCCTAACCATCTTTCCAGGTAGAACACAGGGGACGGTGGGAAAGATGGGCCCATGGACAGACCAGACCAGGGAGGGGGGTTGGAATGGATCCTAACCCATCCCTAGCCTGGTGAGCCCTATATGGGGCCACTCAGAGTTGCACCAGCAACTTTGAGTAGCCTATTAGGAATAAATTCCCCTTCCTCTGAGTTTCGCTGCCAGCAATCCTCACCCCGTGCTGGATATGGGGCAGGCCGGCTTGTCCCCAAGCCAAGTGAAATGAAAATGTTTTAAACCCTGCCAGAAACCAGAGAGAAGGTTCTGTCCTCAGGTTCTATGGAAGCTGGTTTCAAAGACATGGTGTCACAACAGAAAAGGCCCTGCACCTTGCCACCAGCCCCTTGGCTTCAGATGGTGGCAGTATCCTAAGCAGGACCCTGTTGAAAATCGTAGGCGAAGTGCAGGATTTTATGGAGGAAGGTGGTCCTTGAGATATCCTAGTCCTGTGCCGTGTAGGGATTTAAAGGTAATAACCACAACTTGAATTGGGCTCGGAATGGAATGGGTAGCCACTGTAGCAATGGCATGGTAGTCAGCTGGCTGAGCACCAGGAACCAACCTGATTGCCGCATTATGCACAAACTGCAGCTTCCGAACTGCCTTCAAGAGTAGACCCACATAGAGTGCATTAGTTTAGGCAAGATGCCACTTGGGCATGGACCACCATTGCCAGGTCTGTCTGATTCAGAGATGGTCTCAGCCAAGGCATCAGCCAGCCAAAGCTGGGCAAAAGCCCCTGGTCACACATGCCACCTGGCTATCCAAGGTCAGCCGTGGATCTATACTTATTAATACAAAATTAATAAACTGACCAAAAGAAAAGCAGACTAGCTAAGTATGGAGGAAAGGGAGTTGGCAAGAGGTTAGCAATGACATTTATGGCCTGATGCCAGTAAGAGAGCTTCTCAATACTGGAAATTCTCTGGAGCCCACAGACAGTTTGGCCAAAGAAAGCAAACTGAGAGGTGATCCTAACACCTCCACTTGACCATCCAGCTGATCATATACAGTATATCGTGTTCCTGGCATTGGCACTCATGCTTATTTCAGAAGACGATATACAGTAGTCACATGTGTTGGGGTAATTGAGTGAGTCACAGGGCTGACAGCTCCCAAGTGACTCCAAGAGAATAATTGCCTAGTATTGTATCCATTCATTGGAGAGAAATCTTCTGACGTACAAATACAAGGCCACCCTAGGATCAAGACTGACTCTGTTGCATATAGGCAGTAAAGGTATTGTTTGGGGTGGGGGAACAAGCTGTGGCTCAGTGGTAGAGCCCATCCTTTGGCTGCAGAAGGTTCAGTCCTTGGTATCTTCAGGTAGGGTTGGGAAAGGCTCGTCTGGAATTCTGTAGAACTGCTACCATCCAGTGCAACCAATATAAAACCAGATGGACCAATGGTCTGATTCAATATGAAGCAGCTTGATATGTTCGCATTACATTCATGGTAGCTGGGTGACAAAATTAAAGAGCTGCTAGTCTGTCCTACCTTCTTGCTAGTTTAGTCTAGTTTGCCTGGTATCCTCAGTGTGCAGAAAACACAATTTCCTCCGTTGGCTTTTTTATTGGCTTCCTAGAGCCTGCAATGCCAGAAGCTGCCTTAACTCCCAAGATGCCTCATCAGAGGTGCTCCTTTGTATCCTGGTAGGTCAAGTTATTGCTTGCTGGTTTCCCAGGACTTTAAGCTGATTGTAAAGAAGGCAGCAGACTGAGACCAGGCCTTGGGACTAAAGATTACCTATACTGAAACAGCATCTGCATTTATCAACACCTCAGACCCTGGAACCAGAGCACCTTGGGCATTGGTCAAATTCAGCTTTTTCCCTGCAGTCTGTTCACCTACACCCCAGGATCTGCTGTCTTTCTTATTGGGTGCCTAAGCAGATCCCCAAGAAGATGCAAGGTAAATTGGTTGATGTGTGCGGGCACTAAAGCAGCACAAGAACAAAGTTTGTATAACTTTATATTGAACATATTGGGTACTTTTTAAATGAATTGACAATTAAAATTACCCCCATATGCTCACTGACCAATGGACCAATCTTATTCAACTTCCCAGTACCAATCCCGCCCTGCAAATGGGATGTGCACTGCACCCTGTGGTGAGGGAGCAGTCACAGAGTCCTCTTCAAAGCAAGGAATCATTTGTTCCTTTACCTCATTGGTGCTGAAAAGTTGGGTAGGACCGGTCCCTGAGTTGATGGTGTCATCAGTGATGTTATTGCTACATGTCTGATGATGTACCACTGCCTTTACTTTTTGAGGTTCTACACATAAACAGAGACAAGGAGGTATGCTTGTTTATTTCAAGAGTGGGGCAGGGTGTGGGGGGCAATATCCATTTTTAGATGTATTTGCGTAACTCAAGTCTTTGGTTAGACAGTAATTGCATTCCCACTACTCCTTCCACAGAGACATCGTTTGATAACTGCATATTCACTGTCACAGGGGTAAGTTATGAAGGATCGAGGGTTAGAAATTTTATGGCTTTAAAGGGTAAGAGTGGAGGATCTGTGGGATGTCTCAATCATATAGCTCCTCCATAAATTGGGATGAAATTACTGAAGGCATTCACCAGAGTTGTGTAGTAAGGTTATAACACTTCACCCAAAGCAGAAGAGACATTGCCTTGTTAAAAGTGGCCCATCTTACTTTGCCTCTTCATTTACCCCTCTCTTGGTTTTTTATCCCACAAGAGAACAGACCAGGAAGCGGATGACTGGATCACCTCAGCCACAGGCACAAGACCAACATCCAGTAGTTCTCTGAAAAGGCCAGATTTTTTCACTTTCAGAACACCAGAATGACCCCTCAGGACCACTGGCTCAGGAGGCCTGTCTGTCAACTGCTCATAACATCAATGCCCATCATGTTTTTCCTTCATAACACCAAGGGTAACCAGGTATATTAGGTGTTTCTAATCAAAGGTAGACTGCTCATGGTGGCACTAGGAATTGTATTCATCTGTCTTATCTCCTTCCCCCAATCATACACCATGAAATTGGGTCATCAAGGAAAAGAAATACAGCTTTTTTCCAGTTGCAGCTTGGGAGGATGAGGAAGGATGAGGATAAATATAACTTTGGGAGTTCTTCAGCCCTGGAACAATGACAAAACTGAAAAGAGGAGCTGATTACAAAAGAGGTGGCAGAACCTTCAGAAATAACACCACTGACTACACATCTGTATGTTGGAGCAGACAAATAAAAAAATTAAAAAAGCAGCATTTGCATCCTCTATTTTCTCATTTTAAGTGCTTCCAGCAGTGAGATATTCCAATACCCTTCCTGGATCAACGCAGGGTCACGTTACACACTAAAGATTAATAGTTACACCATAAAGAAAAGCCCATTTCATGGGATGTACAAAGTATTATTCTCAGTTGGCAAGTATATATAGATATAATAGATACAGAGGAAATGGTCCATAAACAATATTTTCAAAGGTTGTGAAATACCATGCTTCAAGAAAATTAGAACACCTTAATATGCATGACAATGTTGGACTAAAGTTTATCAGAAATTGTTAATTGCATAGTCAGTTTCTGATCCTACAAAGTTGTCTACAAATAATAACCAGATAGAGGCAGATACATTCAAGTAAACTAAAAAAAGGCCTAAATAGTTTATTTCATTGTTTCCCCCTTCCCACATAGGACTGCACAATGGTTTAAGATCTCTAGATAATCTTGTAGTTTAATAAAGCAGTTCTATTTTCTTCATCTAGAATTCTGTTTAGTTTGACTGGGAGTGGAAGAAACAGGATTCATCCTCTTAGGTCTCTATTTGCATAAAATGAACAAGAGCATCTCCAGAAAAGTCTGCCTCATATAAATAGCTTGATTTGCTCTATACTACAAATTTAGCATTTCACATGATGGCTCATCTTCTGTCTCCACAGAGTCCTGACCACAATATGATGTACTTGAGTTAGTTCTCCTCCAAAAGTCATCCTCAAAATCCCGTTCAGGATATGTATTGCTGGCAAAGTCCAAAGTTTCTGCAATGTCCTCCACTTGATCCAATATCACATTAGCAAGGGATCGCCTAGATGCAGTGGATTTTCTTCCACTAACTTTTATTCTTGGAGAGAAACACAGATCATTCATTGATCTATTAGTCTTCGGTGTTGACATGCAAATGCTTGTGGGGTTATTCAAAGGAGAATCTTTTTGATGCTCATTTTCATCAAGGTCAATTATAGAACTATCTTCATCATCCGAAACTATTCTAATTGGCTTCCCTTTATCTTGGCAAATTACAGAATTGTCTTCATCCTCATTATCTGAAACAATTCTTCTACTTGGCTTCTTTTTACAAACAAGAGAAACATCACTATTGTTCATCAATGCATTAAAAGCTGTTCTAGAGCCATCCATAATAACAGAACACATTATATTTCTGCTATTCTGGAACCTTCCACTGCTCCTGTTCTCTTCTACCCGAGACTGAGCCTCAGAGCTACAGCCGCTATCCAGTCTCAGCTGAAATCCAGTGTTTTCTGAATCCTCCATTGACATTTCTTTTTCTAAAACCTCTTGTAATTTGTCTCCAGAATCTTCTAAGACAAGGTTGAAATCAGCCTGGTACAGGGAAGAATCATTCCCCAACCCCATTTCATCCATTTCAAATTTCTGCATTAAATCACACTCTATATTACTAGCTTGAAGTTCAAATGCTGCTGTTGCATTTAGCTCAGCAATTTCACTCGCCTCTCCACATGCATTTGCAACAATATCGAGTGACATTTCAGTCTCAGTTTGTGGCTTATGATAATCTTCACAGTCATTTTTAAATGACTGCTGTAGTGCTACCATTTGGACATCATTTAATTTGCTGTTTGTTTCGGCAGATGAATCACAGGAGACATTTTTTGCTTCAGGGCTGAAATTCTCTTTGTTAGATGAGTGAACTCGAAGAAAAGACTTATTACTTAGATCACATTTTTGCTTAAGTTCTTCTGTTCTTGTTTGGATGTGATCTTCATTCTTGTGGAGAGATCTATCCATATTGGATATGTCCTGAAGCATTTGTTTGCCATCCACATCTTCAATAACTAGACTTGTCATTTTAGAGCTAATATTGATGATACTGTTTTCATCATCTTCTTTAACAGGACTGACAACTTCCTCCTTGTTGGTGGGTTCAACAAAAGCAGGTGGGGTGGAAGAAGAATTTGGACGTGTCTTTGGTGCTTTTTCCCTTGGTTGGATGGAAGAACCAATTTCTCTAAGCCATGCTCCTTCAGTTGTATTTCTGATGTTTTCCATCAGTTGGTCTTTCAGTTGCGACTCAAGTTGAACCAGCTCCTGAGCTTTCTGCACCCTATGTTCAATGTACTTGTGGGCTTCTTCATTCTCAGCTTCATCCTCATGAACTGCTTCATGGGTGTATATAAGATCATGATCTGATAAGCCAAATATTGCTAGCGAGTGGAGGTATGCAATATGTTCATCAAGCTGAGAATCTGTTTTTCGTTGGGTGGCATGTAAGGACTGTAGCTGGAGCTGGGTTGCTGAGCTTTGAGTATCTTCCAGTGTAAAGAGTTCCCTTAATTCCTGCATAGTGAAGTATCTGTAGGGATTCTTTTTGTCTCCAGTGGTTTGCCTAATTAATGAGTCCTTGAAGACTTGCCGCCTATAGATTTTCTCTTCCACTGTCCCACAAGTAATTAGCCGGTAGATCACAACATTCTTTTTTTGCCCTATTCGGTAAACTCTGTCCACTGCTTGAGCATCAGTAGCAGGATTCCAGCTAGGATCAAAAATCACGACTCTGGTAGCAGCAGTTAGTGTTAGACCAACCCCACCTACCTGGGTGGTAAGCAGAAAGACAGAATAATCTTTGTCATTCTGAAATACATCAATCCTCTTTTCTCGTTCCACCAGATGAGTCACTGTTCCATCAATGCGCATGATTTTAAAGTGCCTGTGGATTAAAATGCGCTCTATAATATCTAACATTTTTCTCGACTGAGAAAACACCAGTGTTCTGTGCCCCTCCTCTTGTAGTCTTTCCAGCAGTGCCACAAGGAAATGCAGTTTTCCAGACTCTTCAATCAGAGTCTCATCAGAAATACGTTCAATTTTTCTTTGCATACCCCAAAGCCCATCGGCCTCGTTTTCACCACCATCCAAATCAGAATAATCTGATACTTCCAGACCAAGCTGGCTACACGCTCGTGCTGACAATAGCCTGGGGTGATCACAGAGCTTCTTCAAAATATTCAGCTCAGCCAAGGGGGACCGTGAAGTCATTAACAATTCCTTGATATGCTCTAAGGAAATAAAATTCCTATATATTTCTTCTTGTATGGGTGCTAAATATACCCACACAATAAAGTCATTTTTCCTGGGAAGAGAAGGCATTTCAGGAGGAACATCCTTATTTGTATCTCCAGGAAGACTGCTTTTAACTCGAGGCTTCTGGATTTCACCCTTACTTCGTCTTAGAAAATATGGTTTGATGATAGACATTAGGTTTTCAGAGATCTTAAGGCCTAATGCTTTCTCACCTGGAGTTGCATCCTTTGCCCTAGCTCTTGTGATAGGATTTTCATATTCCATCTTAAAGGTCTTCATTGTGCCTAGAAGCGAACCCTGGCAAGCATAGTCAAAGAGGGACCACAGTTCTTTGAGGTTGTTTTGCACAGGGGTTCCCGTGAGTAGGATGCGGTTTTTGGAAGGAACGGCATGCATAGATTTAGTCGTTTTGGCAGAAGGATCTTTAATTTTATGTGCTTCATCTAGGATAACATAGTCCCAAACAAATGCCTTTTCACCAAAGCTAGAGAGCTGCTGCCAATTGTTCATAAGCATCTGGTAAGTGGTGAGTAAGACACCATTCCGCCTTTGGATACGTCCAAGATTTCTGCTGCGCTCAGTCTTGCTGGTCCCATGGAAGGCTTTTACTCTCAGTCCTGGAGCCCAACTGGCAAACTCTTTCATCCAGTTACTAACAAGTGTTGTTGGCATAATTAGCAACACGGACTGGATAAGCTCAGCATCAAACATGCCTGAGAGGAAAGCAATGACCTGAATGGTTTTTCCCAAGCCCATATCGTCTGCCAGGATGCCACCCTTTCTGCCATCCCGATATAAGCTGTACAAGAATGCAATTCCTTCTCTTTGATAGTCAAAAAGTTTATCATACAGTTCTCCATAGAGCATTAGTCCACTCTGACATACATCCACAAAATCATCACTGTCGTCATCCAGGAGCTGTGAAGCCAACACATCTTCTAGCTTCTTTATCTTATTTGTCAGCTTCTCACTGGGATGGAGTTCTAGTGCCTGTCTGAAAAGTCTAATGGATTCTTCCAGGTTCCCATTTTTGGCTTCCTGCTTTGCTTGGGACACATACCTGTAAAATATAAAATAGTTCACAAAGTCAGAAATGTTCAACAAATGTACAGACCCCTGACATGAGTAGTAGTTTTGAAAATAAACACTTTCTAAAAAGGGCAAGTCGCTATGAATCTCTTATACCGGCTTTTATCATTCTGCAAAGACACTTTGAGGAAAAAGTAGACAAAGATTTGAAAGTGAGGTGTTTTTTTAAAAAAATATGAGAAACCTCTTATTTCACTTCCAAGTGATGTAAATACACAAGACCTTTACTCAAAGATGATAAAAGCTACTGTAATTAGAAGTATGAAAGTAAGTAAAATACGTACTCATATTATTACCAACACAATCAAGTTCCTACAACAATTGACTCCTAGTGTCTGCTTGCTGATGTACTTGCTCAGGACAAGGTTGCAGAGATGTAAAAACTAGCTGGATACAGGTGTCCAATTCTCTCTGGAGCATTTGGTACAGAGAGATATTCAATCTGGCACACAGAGATGCTCAGCTTAACATATGAAAGGGAGGAATCCCTGAAAGATCACACAACTATGCGTACTGATATGGAGATGCAGCAAAGGGAAAGGCTTCATCTATGGATACTTAAATTACAGGCGTGCCCTGAATCCACTGATTTGGTATCCACTTATACCATGAATACTGGGATGCCTATTAAAAAGATAAAGATAAAGGCTTCCCTAGGATTAAATGATCTAGTGTGACCGACTCTAGAGGGCGGTGCTCATCTCTGTTTCTAAACCGAAGAGCTGCCGTTTGTCCGAGGACAAGTTTCCATGATTGTGTGGCCAGCATGACTATACGCCAAGGTGCACAGAACACTGTTACCTTCCCACCAAAGTGGTACCTATTTATCTACTCGCATTTTTATGTGCTTTCAAACTGCTAGGTTGGCAGGAGCTGAGACAAGCGACAGGGGCTCACTCCATCGCATTGTCTTGAACTGCCAACCTTCCAGTCAGCAAGCTCAACAGCAGCGGTTTAACCCACAGCGCCACCACATCCATAAAAAGATAAGGGAACATTAAACAAATCTCTTTTTTTTACCTTGTTGCAGCAAAACCACTGATGTTTTCCTATCATTAAAAAGGCATCCCCAGTATCCATGGTTTCAGGTATCCACAGGAGGGTCCAGAACGGAACTCCAGCGGATACCGGGGCATGCCTGTACTTCTATTTCTCAAGGAATTCCCAGTCATTGCACTTGAGCTAGTGGGTGTTCTTCTCTGAGCTCCAAACAAATGGGTCTTTCAAGACCCAATCCTAACCAACCTCATCAACTGCTTTATGTCATCAAGTGACTTGATTGTACAAGGTAGACCCACCTGATCATTCCATCCCACTCCCTTGATCTAGATGGCCAAATCTGGATGCCCAATCATTAAATGCATACCAATCCTGGACAGGAGGGGTAGCCATTCCAGACATGAAGAGAAAACAAATCCACAAACAGCACATGCTTGAGGAATAATGGAGTTTCCAAACAAAGGCTGCTTGCAAAGGATGCCCCAGCAGCTTCTTAGGCTACTGAATCTGCAGGGAAGTTAAAAATGTCCAAAAATAAAGAGAAATAGTTGAAAAATAGAGGGAAAACAGGACATTTATCACACAGCCGTGATCCAAGGAACATTCTGCCATATAACAACAGATTAAAATCTAGGTCCTTCAGTAATATAAGGTACCATTTTTGTGGCTTGGGAGAATGGGTGACTTGAAAGAAGAGAACAGCAAAGGAGAGAGATGCAGACTCCATAGATGTGCTTCTGTGTTTTGCATATCCATAGTAGTATTCATGTTCACAGTCTTGAGTATTTACATTTGTTTATCAACAGTAACTGCATAAGTTAGTTAATTATACTTTGTAAAATAATTTTAGCACAAAATAATATGTCAGTGTTCCCAAATTGCTATTGTTAGTGGATCATGAAACTGACAAATTGACAACTGAGAAAGAAAATGTGTCAAGCTCTATGGAAAGTGAAACTGAGCCTCACATGTGCTTTTATTCATAAGCAGGCAACCTAGCCTCAGTTAACTGAGGGCAATCCAGAAGAAACACCCCCCAACAGTGGCACTCCTACAGGGGGAGGCAAAAGGCTAAGTGTTGCAGGAGCCTGAGCCACTGTGTAACGTGGCCCCTCCTTTTCACCTCCAGAGTGATTCACTGCTCAGAGAGCCAGAGAGTCTTTGCCCTCCCACTGGAATGGCTCTGGAGATGGGGTCATGTTACACAAGGAACTCAGGCTCCTGCCAAACTTAGCATTTTGCCCCCCTTGTAGGAATGCCACTGCTCCATGACCAGAATGGTCCTGATCCCAAAATACACTGGAGAAGGAAGTTCCCACCCACCCCCAGCTAACAAGGAAATGACTGAGCCATACGGAAAGTGAAACTAAGCCACATTTGCACATTTACTCATGAGAGTAAATCATGCTCTGCTCCTATCAAAGGCCAGGTGAAGGGGAATGCAAGGCCATCAGAATGGTTCCAAACCAATAAATATAGAGCTCAACAAACACAACAGAATGTGGTCTCCCTACCATAGTAAAAAGGATAAAAGAGAAGCTTGTGTTGGTAAGTTGAAACTAAAAAGTCCGGGAATCACTACTATGCATCACTAAAACAAACTTTAACTAGGTGAGT